>JASVER010000213.1:9700-40270 GCA_030449065.1 Oceanodroma leucorhoa
TGGGGCTGACATGCAGCTGGTGGGGCCGACACGGAGCCCGTGGGGCCGACACGGAGCCCGTGGGGCTGACAGGGAGCCCGTGGGGCTGACAAACAGCCCGTGGGGTGGTGTATCAGGGCGGCGGTCACACCACATCTGCCCCCGGGATGYGACAGCGCGGGCACACTTACGGTCACGCCGGGATGGGCCAGCCAAGCTGGCTCTTCCCTTGCCATCCCTGCAGAGGAGCGGGTCTCCCCTGCCCCAAATAGCCTCCTGGTCCTGCCTCCCGCRGTGGTCCCGTCCCCACTGGGTTGCTGGGGACAGCTGATGTCCCAAACATCCAGGGTGCTGGGAATGACAAAAATCTCCTTCTGTCCAGTCCCTGCTGGGGAGACCTTGAATTATGGGCAGGAGAAAGGACRGACTGACCCCATGACAGTCCCCAGGGCAGCCGTGAGCCCGTCCCTGCCGAGAGAAGTCCTGGAAACGTTTGGTCCCAAAAAGTGAGCCAAGAGCATCATTTACCGCAGGGGCAGCGCGAGCGGGAGTCAGTGCCGGAGCCGACAGCCATGAACCTCCCCATCACCCAGCGAGTCCCATCACCGCTCAGCACCTCCGTCCCCCTCCCTGCCCCGAGCCCCGGGCCCACACAGGGAGTAGCAGGAACTTGATACCTGCTAATTCCTTGCAAATCCTCAGAGGAGAGGTGCCAGAGAGGGGCGTGAGATGTGCTGCAGCCAGAATCTGACCTGCCATAATAATTTGTTCAGCTCTAATCCCTTCCCTGCGGGGCTCACAAGTATTAATGATGACACACGACACTCCTGAGGAATAGGCAAATATTATTATGCTCTTCCCAGCCTCCCCCAGCCATTCGCTCTCTGCAAAGTGGAGAAACTGCAGCATCGAGAAACACATAAAGAGAACGACTGTTTAAGCACCGATCTCAGATACATGCAGGAAAATGTTTATGCCGCTTATTTTCAGTCCTGCAAAGTAAACTTCCCTCTGGGGGAATGTGAAAAAGCCACTTCRGGTGGTGGCAAGCACCTGGATTTATTGTTACGCCTGGCTTCCCCGTCCTGATAGAATTATAGCAGCTTTATCAGGACGGTCAGGAGTAAGTAGTCAGGAGGGCTTTATCGGTCGTACAAATAGAAAACCAAGGAGGCAGCCCCGAAATCCTCAGCAAGGCAGGGATGCAGCCTCCCAAGGTCCGCAGGCAGCAGGACTCCGCCGRGGGCCCCGCAGGACACAGACAAATCGCATTCAATCGAGAAACGGCGCGGCGGGGAAAGCAGAGCGTCTGCAAGACACACAGCAGCCTGGAGCCRCGGCTGGCTGCCTGCCACACGCCTCTCTTTAGGAAGGAAGAAGACCTTGAGAAACAAAAGATTATGCAATGCACGGCGGAGTAACCTGTGCCTGACCTCCGTGACCGAAATCCCGCTTTAACTCCCTGACCGAAATCCCGCTTAACCCCCTCCGTTTCCCAAACCTCCAGGATTTCCAGGGGGATCGCCCCTGATCCCACCGCATAGCCGCAGAAAAGCCGGTTGGATTCCTCCGGCAGCAAACGTCCTCCAGCAGCAGGCTGGAAGAAACCATTGCAGGGAAGCAGGAGAAAAAGAAAACCCTGCCCCCTCCGCCGGGCAGCGATGCGTGCAGGTGCCCCCTCGATCTCCAACCGAAAATCCAAGCAGATTTGACATGCACATAGCAACAGCGGGGCTTCGGTCCGAGCCAGCAATCATTTACTGCAATTGCATCACGACAGAAGCTGTCCCTTAAGTTTTATCGCCGGGCAGCTTTTTATAACCCCGCGCTCAAAGCGTGCTCAATATAACAGGGTTATTTAAGCGCAAGCAATGCCGTGCCGCTGCAAGGCTACCGACTCCCCTTCTCTCCCTACAATCCCATCGAACGCCTCTCAAATCCCTTCCCGTCGTCAGCTTCGAAAAAACACATCTTTTGGCCATTTTGCTCCCCGCGCAGAGCACCTTCCTCCCCTCCGCTTCAGCGCGTGCCCTACATCACAGCTTGTGCTCCCAGTCCTCCGCACAAAGAGAGGGAGACAGAAGAGGATGCTCACCTCATTTATTGACGAGGATTGTCAGGAGTCGAGATTGCAAATGAAAGGCTTAAATCTTGCAGGAGGCGAAGGGGGAGAGGAAGAGATGCCCGAGGCGGCGGGAGCCTGTGCAGGATGCAGGGTGCCAGCGCTGGCAGGCTGCTCGGCTTTTCAGCTCCTCCGATTACATTTTTTTTGCCAGTTTGGTGGGAAGGATGGAGCAATGCCTTCAGCTCAGCTCATCTGCTTTAGACCGAAATCTTTCCTTCCATCTTCTCCCCATGAGCAGCTTCATAACTGAGCTCTGGGGTTTGGGGGTGCTATTTGTCCTTGTAATCTATAGCCATAGAAAGCCCCTTAAATCCCTCCTAAAGAGGAGGGCTCTCGGCGTGACAGACAAGGAGACTTGCCAGTCAAAGCAAGACCCAGCGCAGCCCCGCCGCCCACCCCTGGGGAGCCTGCCAGGAGCCGGGGGAGCGGGAGGACTCGCCCTGGTTTTTTGCCCCTTCCCGTGGGATGAGTTTCCGAGTTCCTTTTTTACCTTTTGCCGTTTTTTCTCACCATTCCGGTATTTGTGGCTTCCCAGAGGCCAYGAGCGTGTCAGTGCCAYGAGCGTGTCAGTGCCACGAGCGTGTCGGACCTCAGCACAAGTGCCCGTGCACCAAAAGCATGAACGCGCAGACCCCAAGGGCCGGGACAGGAGGACGAACATAAAATCACGAATGTCTGGGGTTTATTTTCACAGCCGTGGGTTTGGGAGGGCTGCAGTCGCACCCCCTCACCCCGACGGGCTGACTTCTGGCGGGAACACAACCAACCAGTGCAGCRAAGCCCCAGAGCTGGTGCCTGCTCTTTGTGATACAGCTGGGCTTGCCTCCAGCAAAGCGATCTGAAGGATCTGCTCAGTGATCAGAGCAGACAGCGAGGATGAGCGGGATCCCCGGGTTACCAGTGACACCCTCTGACCCCCCAACCGGCCCTCCCCCTCCTCCTCCCCCTCCTCCTCTTGCACCTCATTTCCCTGCTCTATGAAATGCAGGTAATCATATTCACCTACTTGGGAACAGAGGGAGGCTGAACCTCTCAGTAGGTGTCTTGGCACGTCCCACACGCTGCTGCTCTATATACGTATCTATACCTTAGAGGAGGAAGGTGATCGGAGCCCRGCGCCGGTCCCAGCACCGCTGTACCCTCTGCCGGGCCGGCTGCGGTGCCCGGCGGGACATCCAAAAGCGGGTGCCCAGTGCACCGTGCCGCTTGTCGTGACAATTTTGGGGGCAGCCAGAGCACACCCCTCCCGGGCGAGGCGGGAGGGCAGCGGCKCGGGCCCCTGTGGTGGCAGGTCCCCGGGCCTGGCCCAGCCCTGCCGCCCCCGAGGGGCCCAAACACCGGAGCTGACGCCGGCAGAACCCTCCTGGCCAGGAATAAATTAGACTTTGGAGGCGGCTTTTGCTCTGTCAGTGGTTTGTGACAGCGACGGCCCCCCCCCCGCTATAGGGGGCCTCGGCGCTTCGCAAGGCCGGGGGGCCCAGGCCGTACCCCGCGGCCGTTGCCATGGTAACAGCGCGGCGGGCTCGGCCTTCTCCAGGACTACAAGGCCCATCGGCCCTTGCGGCCCGCTGCGTCGTACGTGCGTGCCCCCCCACCCGCTCAGCGCGCATGCGCATTCCCCGCCGGCGTGACTGGTCGGGCTGAGGCAGCCAATAGGGAGCGGTGTTGTTGGGAGGACGGTGTTGTCAGGAGGGGCTGAGGGCGATGGCGGGGCTGGGCCGCCTCTGGCCGCGGGCTGTTGGCGGCAGGTAACGGCGGCCGCCGCCTGCCCGGGGAGGGCTGAGGGCGGGCTGTTACCCCCCGGGGGGGACGAGCGGGCGCTGGGCCGGGGGGGGACGCGACAGGGCCAGCCCCGTCCCTCACTGCAGAAACAAAACCTTTATTTTCCTCTCAGCGGCAGCGCCGGGCTCTCTCGTCTCAATTCTCTGGTTTTTTTTTTTAATTTTTCCAAAGATTTTTTCTACTGCAGCAAGCCGCAGCCAGCCCTTTCCAGCCCCGAGCAGCCTCCGTCCTCTCGGGTTCCCTGCAGCTGCCTCTCGGAAGCCATCTCGCCTTCAAGCCCGCAGGCCTCGGCCCCGGCCCGGTGTCTCCCTGGAACCACCAGCAGATCCGCACAAAAAAGCGTGGGAATGAGTATCAGCCGAACAACCGCAAGCGCAAACGGACCCACGGCTGGATCAAGCGCATCAGCACGCCGGCCGGCATCGAGGTTATCCTCCGGCGCATGCTGAAGGGCAGGAAGTCGCTGACCCACTGAGGGCTCTGCCCGCGAGGCCGATTTGGCGTGGGGGGAGCCAGAATCGAGCCCTGGAGCTGCCGCGGCTTTGGAGTGACCCAGCCCGAGCGTCTGTGACGAGGGAGACTGTGACGAGCAGCCGCGACYGACTGTCCCTCTCATGTCGGGAGCGCGTGAGGAATCGCGCTGGCTTGAGGGTGGCCTCCGAGGGCTTTGTTTAATGGCGGCTTTTTAAATTGTAAAATTATTGCCACTYTGCGCGTGTGATTCAAAGATAAACTTGTGAAAACACGAGCTGTAATTAAARCCCCACGACTCGCATTGAACTTCCTGCGCTAATCGTTCACGCGAAACTAACGGGGGGAGGAAAGCTGGCTTGTTCACGGGGTCGCAGCTGCTCGAGAGCCTTCGGACGGGCGGCACGGGCGCGGAATTTGGGCTGAGGGTGGAGGAACTTTGTTTTTCATTTACACCRGCCATGCCAGCAGCGCCCCTGCCCGCTCCGCTCCCCCATCCCCTGGTTCTCGGCTGCAGCTCTGGGCCGGGGATGGGGTGGAGAGAAGGAATTGCCTTCTCCTGRCCATTGTTCTCCCAGCGCTGCTAATGAATTGCCTCGTTCCTGCCGAGTAATTAACGGCGCCTTCATTAAGGAGGGCCAAGGGGAATAGAGGCACGGACTACAGCTCCCAGCGTGCCCCGCGGCCGCAGCCACATCCGGGTCTTTCCGCTCTGCACACCGCACCCCCCTCCCCTCGGGCCTTCCGAGCGGGCATTTCCTGCCTCAACCTAACCCTACGCTCCTCAGCGCCGCGATGAGTGACGGGCGCGACGCCCAATAGGAGGCGAGAGTGGCGCGGCGCGGGCCAGTAGAAACGCGCGGGGCGGGCAGCGGAGATAGTGGGCGGGTTGAGGCGCGGCGGCGGGGGAGGGGCGGCTCCTCACGGCTGGCGGCGGCGAAGATGGTAGGTGCCTCGCGCCCCCCGCCCGAAATGGCGGCGCCCCCGGCCCGGCGCYGTGAGGGGAGCGCGGCCCGTGGGGCCCCGCCGCCGCTGCTGCCGCACCCCGCCGCCCCACCCAGCCCGGGGAAGGGGGGGCCCGCGGCCGCCTCCGGCCCTGCAGGGCCCGCACCCTCCGGCGTCCCCGCCCGGGGGCCTCGGCGGCGGTGGGAGGGCGGTGGGGCTGCGGGGGGCCCCGGCCGAGGGCTGGGCACGCCCAGGTGGGGGGGGTGCGGGGTCGGGGCACCCCAGACGGGGGGGTGCGGGGGGGGGTGCCACGCCCCGAGCCGGGGGTGTCCCGCACCCTGAGGGGTGGAGGGCTGTAGCACCCCAAGATGGCGGGACTCCTCACTCCCAGGAGTGGGGGACTAAGGAGGGTAGGGACACCCTAAGCTGGGGATGCACCCCTTCTTTTGGGGTGGGGGATGAGGGGGGCTGGGACACCCCAGGCTGGGGTGGGTTCCCCCCTTCTAGTGACTGGGGGGGGCTGTGGTACTTCAGGGTACGGGCTATTCCCCACCATGGCTGGAGCGCTCGATGGAGGGCGAGGTTCTCRTGGTGGCATTCTCCCCACCCGCAGGGATGGGGCGCTGACAGCAGCGGGGCCACTGCCAGGGTGCAGGGCGTTTCCTCCATCCCCAAGGCTGGGGRGGCAGAAGGGGGAAATTGAGGCAYCCCTGAGGTGCTCSCCCATCCCCAGGGCTGGGGGGCAGAAGGGGGAAATTGGGGCACCYCTGAGGTGCTCCCCCATCCCCAGGGCGGGGGGGGCAGAAGGGGGAAATTGGGGCACCTCTGAGGTGCTCCCCCATCCCCAGGGCTGGGGGATGCACTAAGGGGGCTGTGGAGGGTGTTCAATCCTTTCTGTGCCCCCTAAGCAGCAACAGGGACATCGTCTGGTGCCTGAGCATTTGGTGGYGGCTGTCATAGCCAAGAGGCTTCCAGTCTCCCTCCCTCCTTTTGTAGCGACGTAATCATTTTTGGAGAAAGAGGGTTTTCCTTCTGCCCCTCCGCGAGCTCCGTAACTAAGGGAAAAACATTGGTGTCCCTGTGGTCTCCCTGCACAGGCTGAGAGCTTAGGCGGCCGTTCCCAAGCCTGTGTTAGTGGTTTTCCTCTAACCCACGTCCACGTGTGCGTGCATCATGCTGGGACAGARCCCTGCTTTCAGCATCTGTGTGCTGGGCCTCGTGTTGCTGAGCGTTGTTACTGCAGTTCCTTTCAAAAAGCTGAGAATGGGGCACATATATATATTTTTTTTCACCTTTCTGCTTTTAGATGAGGACTGTCGTCAGGAAGCTGAGCACCCTTGCTGACACAGGAAAAGTAGATGCATCTTAATCGCTACCTCACTTCCCAAATCGTAGAAGGAACCAGTGTTGTCTTCTGAGGTTGCTTAATCGCACTCGTTTTGTTGTTTTTTTAAGTTTGCCTTTCCCCAAAGGAAGCGAGGCCTCTGCTCSGTTCGGGTGCTGGTTTTTCACTTCCACACAGGACGCTCCATCAGCTTCGCTAGCTTGGCCGGGGTGCGCTTTCCTTGGTTAAAGAGTGGCAGAAGGCGCGCAGGGGGAACATTTCCTCATGTGATATTATACGGGAGGTATGACTCGGTGTGCCTTGTGCGATAGGTGTGTAAACATGGCAGTGACCTACTGGGGCTTATTTATCTGGTGCCCTTGGAGCAGATAAGGATCATTGCACTTGGAGTATTGTCTAATTCTGAATATCCAGGGATATGACTCCAGGCAATTCCCCCGAGGAGGCCTTTTTAGTGATGCTGAGATCAGATAGCCGCTGAAATGTGCGCCTATGCGGCAGGATTATCGTTATCGGAGGGATAGTCTGTCTCACTGACAACCAGACTTTTTAGTTSAACTGGTGATGAGTGCTTAACGTGCTGGCTGGAGCCTAGGTYGGAGAAATGTCCGTCTCTCATTGTTTTAGTGTTCCTGTTGTTCTGCTCTAGCTAAGTTCTGGCTGAGCAGTGGGTACTGCTGGCGGGGCTGGAGCTGGTCCGCCCAAGCGACTGCTGGCCTGAGAAAAGGAAAGTTGGTGGCCGAGAGCCAGGGATGCTGGTGGCTGTTAGAGCTGAGGTCTCCAGGTGCTGTCCGAGTGTAGTAACCTTCCTGCTTGCGAGTCTGCGCTTAGCTGGTTTATATCCTGCTTCAGTTGTTTATATTGTAGAGGGGAGGGGGGGGGGGAAACACATTCACCATTTAAATTGCATGTTGACTGATAAATTTAACAGTATTTTTGCAACTTACTGGACGTAACTCACTCCGCTGTAAAAGTCCTTTAAAAGGCTGCGGAATCCCTGGTGACAGCTGTGATCCCGCTCACCCAGCCTCTTTCCAGGGAAACGCTGTTAGACCAGATCCCTGGCTGGAAAGTAGGGAATAGTCCCTACTGAGGAACTTGGRGTGAGCTGTAGCTTATTGAAGAGATACTTGAAGTTGTGTGCTCCTAAATAAGAGCAGTTATTTTCCATTCTTATAAGTGGTAATAAAACCAAGTAGTTGTCAGGCTTTTGCTGCAATAAAAGAAATCAAGGACATGTCTGTCTCTCTCTGGATTAGGCTGGTGTCGCAGAGCAGGTTACTTTGTCATAAAAAAACTGCAGATTTAATGCAATGGGAAGGTTTGAAATGTAATGGGATATTTTTAAAGATCCTCARTCCTTCTAAACAGAGTGATATAATTAGTAATTCTTAAATCTGGGCTATGTGGAGAAAACTTTGTCTGGCTGTGCCTTCAGAAGTCATTAAAGGGTTCCCCATCCTTTTCAGCCTTGRGTAGCGTACGTGTTCACTAATCAGTGCCGACTGTGGAAGTCAGTGAGAACAGGCGAACAGAGAAATCCGTCGGGGCAGACGTGAGAAGTGGTGAGCTGAGAGCACAACGCGGTCCGAAACCGGGGGCTTCTCTTATGGCAGAGCCGGAAGATCCTGCCTTAATTCCTGAGCTCAGCTGCRGTACGGAGCGAGCGATGGACTCTGTCCTGGAGAACTCGCGACCGAAGGCAGTGAAGGCACAGGGAAATAGTGCTGGTCCTGTGGGGGTTAAGACAGGCAAGAGAAATCTGAAATTTGCTGTTTGAACCCCAARTCCAGTATTTTAACAAGATTATTTCTAAAACCAGGCATATGGGAAGGGTTGAACGTGGAAACTAGAATGTCAGTAGAGTTCTTTTAAACAACAAAAGTATGAATAATATTTTCTGGTTTGGCTAATTATAGCTCTTTGTTTTGAATTAAAGATGCAGCGTTAATAAAAATAATGGCTTCTATTTAAATGAAAACAATGTCTTCCAACCTAGCAGTTTTGTGGCAGTAGTATCCATTTATTTGTTGCTTCTAACGCTGAAATTAAATGACTTCTCATCTGCTGCTTTACTGTCCTTTTAAAATTGCTTATAAACAAGGTGATGTATGTCCCGGAGTAGAATCCTTTAGTGTTCAGTATAACAGGCTTTGAATCTTTAAGCAGGTATCATTATGATACAGGTAGCTGGTCTGATGACTTAGAAGRGACCATCTCAGGGCCTCTCTCTCCTCTGCTTATCGCACAGGTACATCTTACATTTATTACCCATTTTCTCTTTACTTTAAAGACATTGCTGGCCATCTTCCTTTGTCTCTGCTGTGAGTAGAGAGGCTCCAACACACTTTTAAGCTCGGTTTTTTCCTGACCCTGTAATGTTCTCCTCCTGCCCTCCTTTTTCACTTTGGAGAAGGAAATTCCTGTTYGTGCTGCTACGGCTTAATTAAACTGTGAGGGCTCTGCAGGGTTCCCACGGCTGTTTAGCAAATAGCTTTGCTGGCCTGTGTGATCAACAGTTTTGTTGTGAGCGGTGATCTAACYGCTTCCATCAAAACTTGGGATTTGTTTTTTTGTTTTATGTACCAATAGCCTTGACGTGCGTAGGGATGAGATCCTTCAAAGAAAAGAAGTTGGGCCCGGCTGATAAGCGTGCGATAAGGATTGGGCTTCTGAGGCCGCGTAGGCTTTCGTTGCTGTGTGGAACCAGCCTTGGGCTGTGACAAAGAACGTTAACTGGGAAAGCGAAAGAGCAACTAGTTTGATACGGTTTAATGTTCAAGGACTTCAGACATCAGCGTAGCTATGGCAGAGTTTCTCGTGTGATGTCGTGATTTGGGCTGGTAAATTACTGGGAATTCTGGTCTGCTACATCAGTGGTGGCTCTATCTGTGCGGTGCAAATCTTCCTGCTGTCGGAGCTCACCCAGCTGGACGCGTACCTCTTTTTAATCGCCTACACGCTGAAAGATATTTAATTAGCAGCTTTCTAACGGAATTACTGAACTTTGGGGTTATAACGAGCCAAATGCAGAAGCTGGGGGTGGGCTTACTTTACAAAAACAGTTTTGGGTGGGGTTCAGTATCCAACAACCATCTCGCTAGCTGGGACCTGGCAGCATCCTTCAGCTCCTGCAGTTGATTATCTTAATGACCTGAGCGACTCCTTCAAGAATCAGCACAAAGCAACCAGAATATCACTTCCATTCCTCACCTACTTCTTTGTTTGTATTCTGTGTCTTTTTAGGCAGATTTTTTGAAAGGATTACCGGTCTACAACAAAAGCAACTTCAGCAGATTCCATGCGGATTCTGTATGTAAAGCATCAGTAAGTATTGCCACATCCTGGTGCTTTGGGAGAAGGTTTTATTGCGTGGCTCAAAGGATGCTAGAGTGAAATTAACTTGAAACAAGTATTTTGTTTCTTAAAAAACATTTATGGTCACAGCTGATAGTTCATGAGTTGAGATTGGCAAGGAAAACTTCCTGCCTGCTTTGGTGAGGAATGTGTCATCACATCAGCCAAACCACATCTGTGGTGCTTTCTTTATACGTACGTTCTTTAGTAATAGTCTTATGCCCCGAAAAACACATGAAAAATAGACCTCCTTCTTTATATGTGTGTTTTAAAAAGCTGTGTCTGCGCAGTGTCATGTAACAGGGCAGAATATCACAATGCATTTGTAGCCTGCGTTAATGAGGGCCTTTTGGTTGGCTTAGTTGTGGTTGGGTTAAAAATCACCTTTTTACTGTCTTTGTTCTGTAACTGTTCTAATTCTTCTACAGAATAGAAGACCATCGGTATATCTTCCCACGAGAGAATATCCATCTGAACAAAGTAAGTCTGCCCCACTAAAGTTCGAGTTTTTTAATAACTTTATTCTGTTCTAATATTAAAAATCTGGCATACACGTAATCTCCCTTATTTTAAACGTCACATCAGGTGATATTATTGAACTGTCACCACAGTGATTAGCAGTGTATGTCTAGTTACTGGTTTTTGTGCTTTTGTCTATCCTTATTAAGTGATCGGTGTGCCCGCATACTGTCCTTTTATTAAAAAGGACCATACTTAATATGTGAAGTAATGTGGCAATTACTGCGCTGTTTTAAAAGTCATCTTTAAAATTACCTCAGTATGTTTCTCTCCCTTTTTTTTTGGCAGTCATAGTAACAGAAAAGACAAATATACTTTTGCGTTATTTACATCAGCAGTGGGACAAAAAGGTATGGTTGTGTTTTCTTAACATTTTGTCTTGATTTGCTGGCTTGGGCTAATTGAGCTGAATATTGATCACAAAATATTGAAGATTAATTAAAAGAAAGTGCAGTTTGCACTTTCAGCAAAAGATAGTGTAAGGAGGCTCTGTCTCTGCACAGCACTTTTTAAAAATAGAAAAAAAAAAAAAAAAAAACCAAAACCACACACCAAACCAAAACAAAAAAAAACAAAAAACCAAAACTTTTTCTTCCCTTTCCATGGAAGTGACACTAACTCAGTGTTTAGTCTGGAACTTGGGAGATGGTTACATCTCCCACTTACTGCAGTTTTCCTTTGTGACCTTGGCAAATTGGTCTCCCTGTGCCTCGGCGTCTACAGCTAGGGTAAAGCTGCTCGTACCTCCCAGGACTGTTAGGAGAAGGTGGATGAGATTGTGCAGAATGTGAATGCACTACTGAGGCTGTGTAAGTACCTTGGGTACAAAATCTGAGTTCTCGTATAAGGAACACACAAATGAGTCTGCTCTAGCTACCATTTGAGACTAGGGAGCTGGGATACCTGGGCTGGGAGTACTCGGAACAAGGTGGTGACTTAGGAGTGGAGACGTCAAAGCAGCGAGTGTAATCGTGGGCAGAGCAGAGGTTGCGGAAGAATGTGGAGAGAGACAAAATTATAAGGAACCTTGAGGCTGAAAAGAAAGTATTTGTATGTGACAGAAGGCTTTGGGAGATTTTGATAAGTTCAGGGACTGACTCAGAGCAGTGGGCAAGAGGATCTTACTCATGTTTATGCAGTATTTGAGATCTGTAAATAAAAGGTGCTGAGATCAGTGGTTAGTGTTTTAGTCCCACCCTCAAATTTGAAGGACAATCTAGAAGGAGCACCTTTCGGCTTTGGGCAAAATCCTCTTCAGGGTTTGTTCCAGTGTGTCAGTTAGGTCATCACAGCACTATATTCCATCCGAAAACTTCTCCAAACAAKAATTTGTTCTACCGACACTAGCTCCCACCAGAATCTAAGGCTCTGGAGAGTTTCACTGTGGCTTTCTCTGTCCCAACAGAATGCAGCAAAGAAGAGAGATCAAGAGCAAGTGGAAATAGAAGGTGAGAATTCGGCGCCACCACGGAAAATCGCTCGGACAGACAGCCAGGATATGAACGAGGACACTTAAACTCTTGGCTTTCTCCTCTACTACTTTGCAGGCGCTTCCTGTTTTGTCTCAAAGTGTGTAAATTTTGCCCCTTGCCCCCATCTCTCACCCCTCCACTATGCAGCCCAAACCACTTCTGACTTCATAGGAGCCAATGTATTTATTTTTTTCTCTCCATTTTTTTATTTATGCCGTAAAACTTACGGAGCAGTGGTGGAACATTCAGTAAATGTAGTATAACCTTAGTTCCTCCTTTCTAAAAATATACACTGTCACTTTCACAGGTTTTGTTGAATCTGTTACCTAATGAACCAGGTCTAGCTATGGGAGCCTGGGTAGGAGACGTGGGTTATTACAGAACCCTCCGGTGGTGTAGGCTTTCCGATTCATCTACCCGTTGACATATTACAAGTGGTCAACTCTTCTTTGGATGTGCCCTCTCCAGCCGTGAGTGTGGGGCCTCACTATTTTTCACAAATATTCTGAAACTGGCACTGCACTAAAAAAATCATGGGTGTCATTTAGGGTTATGTTGCTCTTAGCAAACGTGTTGTCAACTCGATATATCAGTTGTGTTCTTTTGGTCCGGTCTGTGAGGGCCGCGGCCATTTGGCAGCGTACGTTATCTCATGCATCAGTGGTCATGGAGAATTCAAGTGAAAGGTGTGTTGCTTTTGTTGCTCTTAAATTCTAACCGTCTCTTGGTCTTGAACGGACTGATATGTGCAACTTCTCCGTTGGAATAAAAGGATACTCTTATCCTGTTCTGAGTATTTGATCACCAGTGTATTTCAGCGACAGCTGATGGCGTGGAGCTGGGTAGGCACCCCGCAGGCAGCGCTTGGCTGGATGAGCCTGGGAGCACCTCGGCAACTAGATCTAGTTCTCGGTCTCAACTGCCGGCTCTGAATAATGGTACGTTGTATTTTCCTGCGATATCGGCGTGCCTGGAATGGAGTCCAGGACTTGGAGTTGATCCAAATGTGAGCTTCCATGGTCTCTGATGAAGACCAATCTCTTTTGGACTGTGACAGTTCAGTGCCTGTTGCCTGTGACCCTTCACTGACTCTTCAGTAAGAGCCAAAATGGAGACCCGTAAGTCGTCTAGGTGGATTCAGAGGTTCAGAGACTAAAAGGAAATGAGCATCATCACCTGAAGGGGACAGGAAAGGTGTAGCTTAGTAATGATGTCTTGTCTGCTTTAACGTAAGAAGCTGACTTCACACTGTGTTAGTTTAAATTGTTGCATTTATAGCTGTGTTTTTTCCTCGTTGACAAATCCTGAAGACCGATTCAAGAAATTGCACGAACGTTTTTCTAGAGATCCCGGATAAGCCTCGTTCTGAGTGGCTGCARTGCCACGAGCTTTGAGGGTTTCTGCTGTCCCCTTCTCCAGGGCATCCCAGTCCGACGGGGGGACGCCACGTGTTCAGGTTTGGGGGCGAAGGGAACGTGAAGGGAGATTAACTGTTGCTGACGACCGTATGTTGCAAGGCAGAACCTTAGGAAGAGCAGGGCACAGCTCACATTGCGTTTTTAAATGTACATTAGGCACCAAGTTTCTGATGCAGTGAGTGAATTTAACACTGAATAGTTTAGAACTTTCCATCTGCCTCAAAAAAACGTTACCTTTTTGCTACGGCAGTAACCTCCAAATTACTGGAATGTCGTTGAAAATGCCAACTGTGTTGGTGAAGATAAAATACACTTGGGTTTCCGTGTGATGTACTGGCGATTGCAAGAGGACTCCTCCCAGAGTTACGCTGGCAAGAAGTGCTTTTGTGCAAAGTGCAAGATGTTGAATGAAGATGCTGTGTTCGCGGCCGGCCTCGCAGGGATCATCTGAAGCTGAAACTGAAGAGTCCTTTGAAGAGCTGTGAGATACCGAGAGAGGAAACGAACGTGCAGCTGCTGGTAAAGTGTGACCAATTTGTGTGTTTAGCAAAGCTTGAGAGCTGCAGCCTTGCAGTAATGTTTGTACAGTGCTTTGAAGTTGTAAAATGCTGTATAATTCTTGATTGATACGGCAAGGTTTGAGCTTTGCTGACTTCTCTGCTAGACAGAGTGATGTACTATTAAAGAGAGTTGGCAGTTCCTTCCTGTTGTAAACCCCCGTCTTTGTTCCCTCCGTGTCTTTTAAAAATGATCTTGTTGGTTATGGGAGCCTTTGAAATATTTTAGATAYTTTTAGGAGGTTAAAGGAAGTTGCCTTTTTAAAGTAGTTCTGAAGCGATGGAGAAAGAAGTCTTCAAAGGGACGTGACTTTAAGTGTCAAACTGGTTGTGTTTGGGTTTTTTTTGCGTTGGTGGCTGCGTACAAGCAGTATGGATTTCTGATACCCACAGTGAGTCTTTCTACACCCCATCCGATCTGAAGCGAGCGCTCCCTTCCTCCCTCCTTCCTTCTCCAGCTCACTTTCCGTGCTGCTGCTGCCTCAAGAGTGCTGGCCTCGAGCTGTTGCACTTTGAGCCTATGTTCACGTCTGTTTAATACATGGTAAGTGTATCGGGTTTGAACGTTGCATGGAAGGTCTGATTTGCCTAACTGTGACTTCCTGGTGCCTTAGTGCATTGAAAACAACAAAAAAATGTTCAAAAAAAACAAACCCTGGGTTTTTGCTGACCGCACTGTTTGTATAATACCTAGCTCCTCTGACTTCCAACTCTTGTTACAAAGTGACTGAGATTTAGTGACCCTCAGGGTTTTTTTGTATATGTCTGCATAGTGGTATTTTTATTGTTTCTGTTAACGATGTATACTAAAGATTTGGGTTTTTTTAATGAAAACTTGAGATACTTGTCAGAGATCAGAATTTTGGTTTTTTAGTTGAATAGTGCATCTTTTCTCAAAAGTCAAAGCGGCAGAAACGTGTTTCTTGATATTAGGGGACGATGAGCCCATCTAGGAGCAGCCCCYCCCGGCAGACTGGCGTGTTCGCAGGCGTCTGTCCTGTATTAAACAGCGCTGGAGCTTGTGCCCCACGCGAGCCGTTAGGTGTATGCTGGGTAAGTTTAGAATATTAAAAAGTTAGGCACTGCCTTTTTCTAACATAAAAATACACTAGTGACTGATGTGCAGGGAAACTAAAGTTTTGCTTAGGTTAATTCTTGATAGCATATGATCACTTTGTTTTTTAGGGGAGAAGTATTAACAAAAAATGCTCACCTAAGAGTTAGAGATGGGAAGATGTTGAAAGGATAAACTTCAACATGTTCTGTCCCCCGCTGTGAATTCACAGGTAACTGTGTCTGAGCAGCAAAGCGTGTTTGTCTGCATTGATGGGTGACTTCTAGAGTTTGCTGGGTCGGTTTATTTTGTCAGAGAATATTCAGTCAGGKAAAGGTTGGCATGTTCAGCTTTCAAGGTGTTTCCTCTTCGACAAGCCCTGAAACTACGTTGTGCCGCGAAGAACAGCGAGCGGCAGGATGGAGAGCCGGACGGGGAGGGGAGGAAGGGGGGTGCTCAGCTCCCCGTCTGCCTGAGGCTGCGGCGGCTTGGACCGAGGCTGTCGTGGGTTTAAACTCTTTACCACGGGAGTATTTAAGGGGGGGCAGAAGTTTTTAGATGCATTTCACTAAGAGGATGCAKTTAGATGCATTTCACTGTAAGGACAGGCTTTTAGAATCGTTTAGATACGTTAGATGTGATTTTAAAAAAAAAAAAAGACGACTTGTTTTCTTAGCCGTGGCAAGACATGAAGCCCCAGCAGTGGACGGGGTTGGGTGTCTGGRACGCGCGTCCCCGGGACTGTTGGGAGCTGGTTGCTGAGCCGGGTTGTGATGAATCCAAAGGACACGCTTAACCCGAACGCTGATTTCTGTCGTCCTGGTAAATGTGCCAAGCTGTTGGTGAAGTCCACGTGCGCGCGGTGGTTTTGGGGTGCCGRCGGCTCTGCGTGGGGAAGGCTGCGAAGTCGGCTGTGGAGTGGGATCGGCTGGAAAATGGGTCTCCTTCCCTCTCCAGTGCGTGCCTTATGCAGCGGTTCAGTTGTCGGTGTTTGGACTGTTTCCCGTGAGGCAAATTTTGAACATGCTGGACATTAATCTTAAAATTCTCACTCTGTACTAGGTAGTTATAGTGGGTGTAACTTCAAAGCTTTATTTTTTGGTGAGCTCGACGCTGGCCTTAAGGGCAAAGGCTAAGCAGGAGTCTTGGGTTTTTTCTAACACCGCAGCTATCAGCTGTGTTACCACTTACCCGTTTCCTGGCTTGTTTGTGTACCACTAGCTTGATTTTTTTGTTTCTAAGATTTTTWAAAAAAAGACCTGCATATCTATAATAGGAAAACTAATTTGTTTTCCTGGATTAATGACATCAGCCTGGCAGCAGAGGAATCGTGCGACGCACTGACCGTGACCAGAGAGGTTCCAGCTGATCTCTCTCCGTGTCAGGTTTTGCTTTATGTTTTTTGATGAGCGGGAAATCCTTTTCTTTAAAGAAGAGAGGGTTGCATTTACCTGGGAGCCGCTGAGGGTATTTTTGGGAGCAGCGCAGAGGATGTGCTGGCCGCTGTGCCCGGAGGGGGGTATTGCATCACGGCTTTGGYGAAGCGCAGAATGACCTTCATGCCGTGCCGACTGCGCTTGCGGGTTTCTCTGCTGCTGGTTCGCAACGTCTGTGCCCTGGCAGCGGAGCGCAGCCCCGGGGTCTCGTCTAACAGCTGATCTGGGGTGTTTGCTGCTAGCAGTCACCCGAAAAGGCTGAGTCAGCAGTGCAGGTGCACTGGCTATGCCGGCTGACAGCTTACTTATGGGTCTGATGGTTGCGTCCAGCCTACGCTAAATGACTTACTGTCACAGCATCGGCTTGCAGAGCTCGTCCTGAAACCCCTGTGCTGGCAGCTGAGTTGTATTTTCTATAAAAGATGTGTGTCATCGTGACAGTTTAACGTCAAGGAGGAGATGGGACTTCTATAGCCTCATCTTTTTTTAACTACTGGGGAAAAAAAACCATCTTCTAGATGTTGAAATGACTGAACCTGGCCTGCAGGGAAGAACATCTTTGTAATGAAACAAGGGAACGAAATACCAGCTTTCAAATTCTCTTTAGCACTGAGATTCTGTTTTCGAAGGCAAAACTTTCCTAGTGTGTCCCCAAATATGAAGAACTAAGGCTCCCTACAWGTGCGATTTTAGAATTGGGTTGTTCTAGGAATGAAAAAAAAGTCTTTTTGGTGGTCTTAATGCTTTTTGAGGAGTCTGAGTGGCTTTAACCTTTGTTGTAGAGTTCCAAGGTTTGCTGATGTAAACCTGAAAGTTAAGTGTTCAGCTGGCGAGGTGGAAGGGCAGCACTGTTAAAACTTGAYCCTATTTCAAATCAGGATTTTTTCTGTGTGGGAGGTGGCTGGCTGGGTCAGTTGGGTGTCACAGGGTGAGCCCGTGGGACCAGTGTTTGCTCCTGCGGTTGCAGACAAGGTTCCCCCGGCTCGTCACCCGCTCCTCGGCTCGCCGGCCCCGCGGGAGGCGAAGCTGCCCTGCAGCTGCCATGAGGATGGGGATTTGTGCTCTTTGTGCCGTAACTCTGCTTTTCATTTCCTCACCTTCGTCACCCAAGCCGACTTTATTTGGCTAGCAGCTGGCAGCAACGTTTYGCTTTGCCTCGCTGCTACCAGCTCCATAAACATCCCCAGGACGACTCGTCCCTGTTCGCTCTTTGGCAGTGCTGTCATCCCTGGGATGCTGCTGTTAAACACACACGGTGCTTTTATTTTATTTTTGAGAGACACGATATTGGACAGTCAAATACTCTCCCCCGCTTTGATAAGCAGCGTGCGTGTGTGCGAGTGAAAAGGGGTGAGGGGCTGGGGAGCGTCGAGGCGGCGGGGCGAGCTGGCGGAGAGCAGGCCTGGCTGGGGTTTGTTCCGGAACGACGGCTCTCGGGGACGCGGGATGACTAATGGCTCTCTGTAAGGAACAGCGTGAAATCCGAACGGCTGGTCAGAGCTGAGTCACTGCCTTGTCTGTGCTGCAGTTGTGCTGACTTCCAAACGCATTCATTTCTTATTAATCAGCGCAGGGTGTGCCATTAACAGGCTTTATTGGGTGTTTTTTAGTTAGACCACCCCGTCCTCGGCCAGTCRCACATCACGGCTGAGTGTCTGCGAGCAGCTCGGAGCTTTGTCGGCCGCAGCTGCTTTTAGCTCCTCCGGTCCGTTCAGCACACGCGATCCCAGGCTGGTTTTTGCAATGCGGCGTCGAGCTTGTGAGTCTGTGTTACTTCCACCCTGTCTTTGCAACTTGAATTTTCCTCTTTTGCAAAAATATTGTCTTGTGGGGCTGGGAGAAGGTGGTTTTTCCTGAAAGCTGCATGTTGGCAGAAGGGCTGCCCTCGCGGAGTGACTGTAAATACACTGTTAGTYGAATGTCATGGCCATTGGATTTTTTGCATTTATTTTTAAACTATTCCATGTTTGATACTGTGTATAATAAATTTGCAGAATTTAGAGGATTATAACTTTCTTCGTTCTTCCTCTACCTGACGATACGCGCGCGAGCTGTGCTGTGGCTGCCGGAGGGTGCTCGGCCTCGAACCGCGCCGGCGGGGCTTGTCCTTGTGTCCCTGTCTCGGAGCTTTGCCCTGCGTTGGAGGACTGTGGAGGGTGACAGCGTCCCTAACGTCCCCTTCCACCGTCCCCAGGGACAGGAGACCTGAGACTTGTCCCCTCAGCAGATGCGCTGTGCAAGCCGCTGCAGGCAATAATTTAGCCCACGCCTCAGGCTTGTTGAAATATATTTTTATTGCATTTCTGCAGGTTTTACAAAAATATGACAAAATAAATTAAAAAGAAATAAATAACCCCCTTCATTTCTTTTAAGTTCCAAAGAAATAAAACACAGCAAGGGAAAAAAAACCAACAAAACAACAAACAAACCCAAAACAAATAAAACAACCGAACTCTTCCCTCCTTTGTACAGTAACTGCCCGGAAGAGCGAGATACCAGACAGGCGGCCGCTTGTAGAAATACTTTGTATAGAGAAATGTTTAAAAATGCCCTGGACTCGCGGGGTCCTGGCAGCAGCGGGACCCTGCCCTCTCCTCCGGCAAGCGGTGCAGGAATAGATGGTATCGGGACTGTTACTCTCAGGAGGGAAATGGGATAAAAGAAAGACCGGCGTGTGTTCAGCAGCGGCAGAGACGGGCGCTGGCCCCCACCAGCCCACCCCCAGCAGAGACACGAAAGGGAGAGCGCTCCGCGCCTCTGCCTGCCGCCCTGCCTGATTTTGGGGTGYGGGCGGGCAGGGCAGCCGGCCGCGGGGGGAGCTTTGGGCTCCGCAGAGCCCCGAGGGCCGGGCAGCGGTGCGGCGGGGTGCCAAGCCGAGGCAGGGGTGGGTGTTTCGGGTTACCTGGTACCCCTCCAGCCGGGCCGGGGTCTCTTCTCCTGCCATCATTTAACGCGCTGCTGCTCCTGCTCCAGGGCATGGCTGCTGGTCTCGCTGGGGTTTCCGAGGGCCTGTGTGCCCCAGTTTCCCAGCGCTCCCTTTTTCCCTGGCCCTCGCCCCAGAAATCTCTCCCGCATCCTCTGCTCCTCACCCCCAGGAGAGGGCATGGCTGGTGTGGGAGGGTGAGGGGGGGGACCAGCGGCCCCGTGTGCCCCGGGGAGAGGGCTCTGCCCGACCTTTGTGGCTGTCTGCAGGGAGCCAGCCCTGGGGACAGCAAAGCTCAGGGCTGTCCCCAGCCGACACGGGGATCTTGTCCCCGCTGGAGCCGGGGGGGGGGACGGTGCCCTCGGCCCCGGGGAGCATCTCCCTGCGCTGGACCCTCGGCGGCACCTCGGCTCCCGCACCGGCAGCGCAGGTGAGCGGCGCAGCAGACAAAGCCTTTGCCCTCTCCTGCCCTTATTGCTGTATAAAATGGCTTGTTTCAAAGACCAAAAAATATTACGTGACGTGGGGAAAGAGACGGGGGAGAGTGAAAAAAAAAACCAACCTGACGTTTTCTACAGCCCAGGCCTTGGGGAGAGAGGGGTGCGCAGCCCCCGCCTGGGCCTGGACCAGGCACAGTGATGGGGCGGCCGCCCGCGCGTCCCCCCTGCTCCCGGCAGCCCCCCGCCTCTCCCCTGCTTGCTTTGGAAATGGTGGCTGGCGGGCAGAGAGCAGAGCTGGGGGCGAGGGGCAGGAGGGAACCGGCAGGGCTGGATGTCCCAGCTGGGTCACCCGTGGGCACCGCCTTGGGGTGCCACCACCTTGGGGTGCCACCGCCTTGGGGTGCCACCGCCCTGGCCCGGCCCCTAAAGCGAAGCAGCACCGAGCAGAGCCGCTGAAAAGCGAGGAGCAGCCGAGTCGCGGCCCCCTCCCCGCGCAGCCGGAGCGAGGACGGCGGCTGTTAAAGCACTAAGACTAGACCCGGCGACGGCAAAAGCTTCGCCCCGGCAGAAGCGAAGCTGCTCCCACCCCCCCCACCCTGCCCTTGCGGAGAGCTCACGTTTTCCCCCCCCGCAGCCCCGGTCCTTCTCCCGGGCTCCGGCGTGACCTCCGTGTGCGAGTGCCTTATTGCGAAATAATTCCACAAAATAAGAAAGGGGAGAGGGGAAAGGACCGTCCCGGCTCACGTTGCAGTTGCTGGGGCCGCTGCCCGCACCCGGCCGGGCTCTCGCCGGTGCCAGCTCTCGCCTCCACCGCCTTGAGCCATCAGACGAAGAAGGGGAGAGAGTCCCTTGCGTTGGGTTTTGTTTCGGTTTTAGTGCAAGAAATGCTGCCCATGCACGGGAATCCAGCTGGCTGGCGCTCGCCGCTCGCCCCCCTCCCTCCCGGCCGTCCGGGTTTCGGGCAGAAAAACATCCCGGTGCTGGGGAGGAATCCACAGGGAGGCTGCCGGGAGCGGGACGGAGCAGGGCACGGCCCCGGTGCTGGTGGGACCCCGGGCGATGGCTGTACGGCGGAGGCTGTAGGCACGGGTGAATCGGGCTCCTCTTGCTGCCGCTCCCTCGAGTGCCGCAGTCTCGTCCCTCCGTGATCGGAGATTTGGTGCCCGGCCCGGCGGGCTGGTCCTGGCGGATCTGGCAGCACCGAACTCCTCGGGCTGGACCATGGCATCTCCCGGTGCCAACTCCTTGGGGTGGTGGGTGCSGAGCCGGTAGCCGGGACCCCGGGCTCACGGCGCGGAGCCGGACCGGGGCATCTCCCGCTCGTGAGCCTGCGGAGGGGCGCAGGAGGGAAACCTGTCGGGATGCTCCATCCGGGGCCGCGGCCAGACCCTGCTGCTGCTCGCACCGACGGCGCTTTGCTCAGGTCTCCTCGGTGCAGGATGCGGCCGGACCCCCGCCGGAGCCGGGGCCAGGGCGGCGGCGGRTCCCAGCGGAGGGGCTGGAGGGACGCGAGGGGACGCGGCAGAGGGGGACGGTGCAGAGCAAGGGGCCAGCGCCAGCACCCGGTGGGCTCGGCCCGGCCCTGCGCTCCCTGCGGCGGGGGACGGCGAGGGGAGGCGAGAGGGCGACGATGTCCGCGGCTGCCCGGAGAAGGGAGCGGGCAGCCCCSCTCGCTCCCGCTCCCCCAAAAGGTCCGGTTAGAGTTTATAGCCCCCGCTCTCCTCCTCCGCCCGGCTCTCCGGCTCCTCTCGGCCCCCCTCCTCCGGCACCCCGTTGAGATGGGACTTGCTGGGGACCGGCCGCTCGCCTGTGTCCGCCGAGGGGCCGGGCCGGGGCTGGGGGGAGGCGGYGGCCGCGGTGCCGTTGCCCCCGGCCCCTTCGGACTTGCCRAAGTTGAAGAGCTTGCTGGGATTGAATGGCTTGGTGGGCGACTGGACCTTCTCGGTCCCCGTGTCCCGCTTAGTCTCGGGGGATTTCAGGAACTTGAAGCTGAGGAAGCCGGGGAGTTTGTTCTCGCTGCCGGTGGGGGACTGGGGGGACCTGGCGGTGGCCGTGCCGCCGGCCCCGGCCCCCCCGGAGAGGAACTTGCCCTGCAAAGGGATGATCTGCTTCAGCTTCATCACGTTGTTGGTGGCCAGGAGGGAGCTGGGGCGCTTGGGCTTGTCGGAACCGTGCGAGGTGCCCCCGGAGCCCTTCCCTTTGCTCTGGCTCTTCTCGTGGGCCGGGTCCTGCCCGGCAGCCTCGGGCTTGGCCTCGTCGCGGCTGGACTCGCGCTCCTTGCGGGCCTGGTACTCGGCGTGCCGCTGCCGCTCCTCTTCCTCCCGCTTGCGCCGCTGCTGCTGCTGGAAGTGGTGCTGCGCCTGCCGCTCGTGCTTCTGTCAACGGGGAGCACGTCAGCCCCGGGGACACCTCGGGGAGCCCACCGGCCCTGGGGACAGGGGGTCCCGGCTCTGTGCTCAGCCCCAAGGAGGGTCCCACCCCCCCCGGCGTCACCTACCTTGAAGGCCTCGCGGCGCTGGTACTCCAGCTTGGCCATCTCCTCGGCCACCCAGGCGGGGATGTCGGGGATGGCCACTTGGATGATGTACTTCAGGAACAGGGCGAAGTGCTGCCGGGGGGGGGAAGGCGGGTCCGGCTGAGCATCCCCACCCTGACCCCGTGGGCATGGTGACCCCCCTCCCGAAATGCACCTTGCAAGGGATGGGGGGCCAGAGAGACCCTACAATAACAACCTGGGGGATTCCGGGGCCCGTGGCATTGCCTGGCAGCACCCACCGCCTGCAGGCAGCTGCCTGGGGTTGCAGCGGGGAGTTTAGGGCTGAGACCCCATCCGTGAAGGGGACGGTCTGCGGGAGCCCTTGGCTGTCTGAGCCAAGACAACACCTTGTCACGCATCGGGAGACCCTACAATAACAGACGGCCGTGGAGCGGGGGCGAGCACCGTACCTCCAGCACCACCACGGAGATGATGGCTCCCTCGGGGCTGAGCCAGGGGAAGAGGCGCTGGAGCTGCCCGCACTGGGCGATCAGGTAGCAGTTGACCACGATGGCCAGGAYGCCCATGGCCTCCATCACCTTCTGCAAGAGCGATAGTGCCGGGGATGAGCCCCCGGCGAGCCGGGACCCCCGCCAGGCCCCCCCAGTGCCCCCCAGCCCACCTGCCACTGCCCGATGCTCTCGACCCGCTGGCCGAAGGGACGCTGGAGCCCCGTGCACAGCTTGAAGGCGTCGCTCCGGATCTCGATGATGTTGTTCACCAGGGCACACATGGCGGCCAGGGGGAAGGCGGAGGAGAAGAGCACCACGTAGCCGAACTGGATGAACATCTCCTGGTAGTCCTGGAAGGTGTCCTGGGGAGGAAGAAGAGGAGGAAGAGCACGTTGCAATGGGGCTGGGGAGGGGGTACACCACACCCCACCAGCCCCGTGCCCCCCTTGGGGCTGCTCACCTCGTACTTCTTCATGCAGCTCTCCACCTCCGCCTGCGTCAGCTGCGTGGAGTAGTCCTCCTCCGGCGGGTCGATCCACGACGCCCGGTTGCGCCTCCGCCCTTCCTCCTCACCCTCCTCCTCATCCCGGTTTTCAGCCGCCCGCCTCCTCCGGCCGGCCCGCGGGACCACCGCCGGTTCCRCCACTTTGACCGGGCTGCCGGGGGGACCTTCGGCCTCCTCCTCATCCTCGCACAGCTCAAAGACGGACGCGGGGTCCATGCCCTTCTCCACCATGGTGGGGCTGCCCTCCTCGAGGAAGCTCTCGTCCTCGGGGCCGCCGGGCTCCCCGCCGCGCCGCTCCGCCTTCTCGATGAAGCTCACCTTCTTCAGCTTCAACCCGCAATCCAGGGCGCTCTCCTCCTCCGAGTCCGACTCGCGCCGCTCTTCCTCCTCCTCCTCTTCCTCCGGCACCCCGCAACCCCCGTTCAGACACTTCTTCTCCCCCTGCGACCCCTCGGGGGGGGCCGGGGGGCGGTGGCGGGGGGCGAGCAGGCAGAGGACGGCGTGGGCGAGCTGGCGGAGGCTGCGGAGGCTGAGGTCCCCCCGGCGCAGCCGGCGGTACAGGTGGGGCTGCGACACCTCCCTGACGTTCTGCAGGAACTGGCGGGTGATGAGCAGCGTGGCCAGCATCTGCGCGGGGACACGGGGCGCACGCTGTCACCCGGGGAGGGGGGGACGGCACCCGGGGCGGGGGGGGGGTGGGGGGTCCCTGCATCCCCATCGCCTGCCCCCGCGGGGTCCCTGCTCCTCCCCGCGGCCGTGCCGGCGGAGCGGGACACCCAAGCCTGGTGTCCCCCCCCCTTCCTGTGACCCCCCCGTGGGTGACAATTGGTGGGGTGGGACCTCAGCGGCGCTGGGGTCGCGCGTGCCACCGCCAGCCGGAGCAGAGCCGGGGCTGGGGACGCCCGTCTCCCTCCTGGGGGCAGTGGGGGTCCCGGGGTGGGGTGCGAGGGGTGGGGTGTGGGGGGATGCCCGGCCCCCCCCTCCCCGCTCCTACTTTGGATACTCCCAGTCTCCAGCAAAAGCCCAGGAGGCCCTTAAAGAAGATGAGAGAGAGGTGGAGGTGGAGGAGGATGAAGGGAAGGAGAGCCTCTTTGAGCTGACGCACGAGGCTTTGGGAGAGAGAGAAGATGAGCAGGAGCTGTGGAGGGGACAGAAGAACAGACAGACAGACAGACAGAGAGACACCGTGAGCGGGAGCAGGAGCTGGGGACCCGGCGCAGCCTCCGGCCGGGAGCGCAGCAGCCAGGGACCGCGGCGGGGGCATGCGGGGACACCGGCCCCCCGGGAGGGCGCGGGGGGGACGGTGGCAGGGGTGGGTCGAGGACATCCGTCTGTCCGTCCGGGTGATGCCGGGGGGGGGGGCTCAGGCTGGCCCCGCCGCCCCCAGGCACGGCCCCTTACCTCCTTCAGCCGCTCCATGTCTTTGAGGTAGAAACCGATGTAGAAAAGACTCAGGTATGAATTTACAAACTGAAACTGCGAGGGGGGGGGGGGGGTGAGTGCGGGGTGGCCACCATGACCCCCCCGGTCCCCTCCGTCCCCCCCCTGGGCTGCCCGGCCCCCTCTCACCAGGACGATTTTGATGATGAGGTGTTTCTCGTAGGCACTCTGCAGGCGGTAGTTCTCTGCAAAGCAGAGGAGGGGGGTCGGGGTGGGGCTCGGGGTGGTCCCAGCACCCAGCCCCGCTAGGAGCACCCCCGGGTGCCGCCCCCACCCACCCATGTCGTTCAGCCAGTACGCGATCTTCTTGTAAACCTCGTCGCAGGCGGTGACGATGACGGCCAGGACGATTTTGGGGAGGAAACGGATGATCCGGGGCAGCTCCTGGATGCTCAGCACAAACTCCTGCAGGGACGGGGACGGGGACGGGGACGGGGACGGGGTCAGCATGGAGGGGGCTGGCAGCCCGGCGCAGGGGGGATGAGGACCCACCTGGAGCTGGAAGCAGCCCAGCATGAGGAGGAAGACGAAGGAGAGGCAGGCGAGGCAGACGGGGAGGCTGACCAGGCACTGGAAGAGCAGGCGCTTCCACGGCGGGTAGTAAAACTCCTCCGTGCTGGTCACGGGGCTGATTCTCTTAATGCCCTAACGGAGGGGGGGGACGGCAGCGGGTGACCCTCCCTGCGGCGGGGAGCCCCACAGGATCCCTCCGTGACCCCAGCGCTGGTGGGAGCCAGCGCAGACCCACTCGGGGTGCAGGGGTGGGGGGTGTCACCAAGGTGCCAGTTCTCTGCGCCGAGCCCGGGTGGCTCGTTGGGGTTGAGGGGAGCTCAGCCGGACCAAGGAACCCCTCCCAGGGATGGGACCCCCCCTCCCAGGGCTCACCCTGAACTGGGGTCGGGGCTCCTCGATGGACTCGGCCGGGGTGTCCAGCGTCCCCCACTTGTAGGCGAACTCGGCCCCACGGCGCTTCCACTCCTCGAGGAAGAGGGTGGCCCAGATGACGTTGAAGATGGCGAAGACCACGCAGCAGATGTCCTGGCTGGTCTGCGGGACAGAGGGCACCAACTGCACCGGGGTCGGTCCCCTCCCGTCCCCGACAGCCCCCCGCAGCCCTGGGGACCCGCACGGTGCTGCCCTGGCCCCACCACCGTGGGCTCGGGAGCCTCCCAGCTCCGAGCAACTACGGTATTAAAGCACCATAGGGAAAGCCCGGAGTGAGGAGGGATGGAAGCCCCCCCCGTGGCCCCCAAACGCGGGATATACCCCATTTCCCGACCCCTCTCACCTGGTCGCTCTCGGTGAAGGTGTAGAGGATGGAGCCGAAGACGGCGGGGTACACCATGGCCGAGGTGTAGAAGCCCAGCCAGGCGAAGTACATGGCGATTTTCACCCCGAAGTAGTCGCAGATCTCGTCTGCGGGGGCCGAGGCGGGGGTGAGCAGGGCTGGGACCCCCAAACACCCCCCCAAGCCACCCCCTTGACACCTTACCGAGCGGCTGGGCCTCGCAGACCGCCTGCACCCAGGACTTCATGAGCCGCTTGAGGATCCTCTGCTCGTGCAGCGGGAAGACCTGCTGGATGACGCCGCGGGCTGCCAGCTCCGGGACTGCGCCGCGGGGCACGGGGTGAGGGACGGGCTGCGGGGACGCTGCCAGCCCGCCCCGGCCCCCCCCGTGCGTGTCCTCAGATGGCCCTGGCGCGGTGGGGTTTGGGGCAGGGACAACGGGGAGGATGCATTTGGGGTGCCCGTGGCACATCGGGGCTCTGTGCCCAACCGCGGCGCTGCCCGGCCAACAGCACGGCACAGCCACCGCGCAGCCACCGCCCTGTCCGGCAYACAGCCCCGGGGATGGGGACACGGGGTGACAGAGGACCCTCGCTGGGCTTGTGTCCTCCGGGGCCACCATGGCACGGCTTGGGCACGGGCTGGGCAGAGGGAGCGGGGCAGTGGGGTGGCAGTGCCGTGCCGTGCCGTGCCGCGCCGTGCCGCGCCGTGCCGTACTCACTGATGGGCTGCCCCTCGAGGAAGTGGATGTTGTGCAGCGACTCGCCCTGCTTGGCACGCAGGTTCTCCAGCCAGTACCTGATGATGTTTTGCCGTTCCTGCGGCACCGCAGCGGGGTTGAGCCCGGRGCGATGGTCCCACTGCCCGGCCCCCAGCCCCTCTCCTGCCACACCAGCGTCCCCAGCCCCTGCCCCCSTTCTGTCCCCTCCCCAGACCCGCCGCATCCCCAGCTTGGGGGATGGCTGGATTGGTCCCCAGCTGGGCTGGGGCTCCCCGATCCCCTTCTTCACCTGGGGAGGGGGAGAGGACCTGCCTTCCCTGCCCCATGTCCCTGCATCCCTGCCCCGCATCCCTGCCCTGCTTCCCTGTATCCGTGCATCCCTGCATCCCTGCATYCCCGCATTGCCGCATCCCTGCCCCGCATCCCTCCGCATCTCACCTGAGAGGTGAAGAAGTAAAGCTCGTTCTCGATGTTCTCGTAGATGTAATCCTCCTCACAGGAGAAGCTCCGCATGCCCCCGCCGAATTCGGCTTTCACCGGCTTTCGCAGCCCGATCTCATCGGCCCCACGCAGCAAACTGCAGGGAGAGGGGACGCAGCTGGGGACGCAGTGGGGGATGCGGCAGGGGCTGGGGACGCGGCCGGGACCCTACCTCTCGTAGGTGGCGGTGACAAAGAAGGCGTAGACGCGGGTGTGCTTGTGGTGCCGGACCTGGACGATGAGCTCGGGGATGCCGAGGCGGATGTGGTTCAGGAGCCAGAGCAGCGTGTGGTCGTCGGTGGTGTCTGGATGGTGCCGGTCACCACCGCGTCGAGGACCACGGTGTCCACGTCTCCCAGCACAGCCCATCCCGGTCCCCATCCCTCATCCCCACTGCAGCTTTGTGCTGCCGCCCCGGTGCTCCACATCGGCACCGTTAGCCCCAGCCCCCGCCCCGGGTACCCTGGGCATCTCCCTACCCGGGAAGGTCATGAGTACGTCGCAGTTCTCCGTGGGCACCGTCTTCATCCAGGCTTTGTGGGACATGATGTAGCGCCCGGCCTGGAGCAGCCGCTTCCCGAAGAGCTTATCTGCCCGAGGGAGGGAGGGAAGGAGGGATGGAGGGAGGGAGGGAGGGAGGGAGAGAGGGGGGTGAGCAGCCGTGGGACCCCACGGGGCACCCCCTCACCGGCAGCACTTGGAACCGGACCCCAAAGCACCAACGACTCAGCTGCCGGCGAATGGGATGGGTGCGGGGACCCCCGGCATGTCCCCGGCGGTGGCTGTCCCCAGCAGTGGCCATGGAGCAGGTCATGGCCCTGCTCATGGTGACGCTGGCCCCGGCTCAGGTTTCTCCTCCGGCAGCTCAGGGTGCCCAAAAAGGCCCTGACAGCTGCCGGGGAGGAGCCGGCGGCATGTCCTGGCACCCCTGGGGTGCCGGCTGCTGCAGGATGCCCCGGGGTGCCCCCCTGCAGCCCCCCCACCGCTCACCTCTGCCCGCAGCCCCTCGGTGGGGCCGGGATCCGGCAGGGCCGCGGCTCCGGGAGATGGGAAACCGCAGGAAAAATGGGGAGAGCGAAAAAGCAGCCGGTCTCCATGGAAACCTGGGGAGGTCCCGCGCCGCCGCGGCGAGGCGGGATGGGGACGGTCCCCAGGGTCCCCTCGTCACCCCCCGGCGGGGGCCAGCACAGGGACRCGGCCCCCGTCCTGCTGCGGGGTGCCTACGGCGCGGGGATACGTGGTCCCCGTGCCCAGCGTTCCCATCGCGCCTCTCGGGGCGGACGGAGACGGGGCGCATCCCAAAACGCTGCCCAGAGCTGGCCGGGTGGGCAGGACGAGGGTCCCTGATGGCGCTGGGGGGATCCCCCCGTGAGACCCCATTTCTCCCTGCCCCACACCGGCAGCGTGCCCAGCCACCTCCCTGCCTCAGTTTCCCCTCCTAAGCCGGGGTGGCAGAGCCAGGATGGGGCGGGTGGATGCAGTGCCCAGGGGACGTCACGGCCTCTCCGCCTGCCCCAGGGCTGGGAAGGTCCCGGGGCTCCGGAAACGCTGCTCACACCGGGACTTGCTGGCCCCGAAAAACAGGAAACGCCAAACCTGCTCCGGCAGCTCATCCCAGGGGATGCACCTCGGCTCCGGGCACCCCCGGACCCCCCTGGGCTGGGGGAGCAGAGCAGGCCCCCCCGCCAGCCAGGCTGAGACCYGACAAACTCATCGCCTGAGCCGCCGTCGGGAAGGGGCCGCGGCAGCGGGCTCTGAAAGGCCGCCCTGTCCTGGCACCGTGGGCGAAAGCCGGGGACGGCGCCGGGCTGGCAGCCAGCCGCCCCCGGAGCGGGGCCGATCCCGCACCCCGGGCCACGTCCCGCATCTCAGGCCCAGCGCTGCCGGGGTGCCGGGGTGGGCGCGCGGTGCTGGCGGCGGTGGCTCGGCCACACTCGCCGGGCAGCTCACCGACACCGGCAGGGTGAGCTCACCCACCCTGAATTATTTACACCCTGCCGGGAGCGGCGTGACCCAGCTGGCAGCGCGGGGTGGGGGCACCGCGGGGGCCCAGCCGGCGGGCACGGCCGGAGGCAGCCGGCGAAGCCTGCACACACATGTGCAAACCGGGGCGATGCCGGGGGGGGTGTGCGGGGTGGGCGCCCACCCCGAGGCCTCAGCTTTGGGTGCAGGAGGGTTTTTCCTGCCCAAGGTCAAGGGAAAAAACGTGGCCAAGCCGCAGAGGGGTCCCCAGCGCCGCTCCTGCCCCCCCAACCTGGCTGGGCATGGGGGGCCGGCCCCCGCCTTCGCCCCACTCCAGCCACGGGGTCCCTCTCACCCCGCTGCCAGTGAGAGCGGCCCCCAGCCCCCTCCCGGCACCCGGTGCCATCACCAAACGCGGGGTCCATCGGCGGGGCGGGGGGATGGAGCCCCGCCGCATCCCAACCCACGCCCGAGACCTGCGTCCCCCCCTTCCCCGCTCATCCCAGCGGCCACCCGCTCCCCTGGCACGCCGGGACCGTGCCGCTCACCTTGGCTTTCCGGGATAAGGTCACGGGAGCTGCAGCGTGCCGGGGACGGGCACGTCGCTGCCCCACCACSGAGCGGAGCCCGTGGCCACCGGGCAAGGAGGCATTTGGGGGAGCGGCGATGCCGCCTGCCACGGGCGGCTGCGTCCCCGGGGGGGGGACACAAAGTGGGTCACCCTCCCGCAGGCAGGAGTCCCGCTCGGCTGCACGGCGGGCAGCAGGCCCTGCCTGCACTGCCTTGCCCTGGGGACCCCAACCCGCCCCGGCCGAGGCCATGGGGATGTCACCTGCTCCCGGGTCCACGTGGGGGGACCCCAACCCCAGTTTGGGGACCCGAACACAAAGTCCCTGCCCTGTACCTGCTGCCCAGCTCTGCTCCGGGGGATACAGAGCTGGTCTGGGGGGGCATGGGCCTGTCCTGACAGGGGGGCAAACGGACCTTCTCAGGGGGCTGCATGGCCCAGATGTGACACGGGGGGTGCGTGGACACGATGCTGGGGAGGTCACTGGTACCTCGGGGACACTGAGCTGTGCGTGGACCCCATCCCGACGGGGGCAGGAACCAGTCCCGGGGGGGGGACGCACAGCCCCAATCCCCGSAGAACCACAGACCCCCGTGGGGGTGCAGGGACGGGACCCCCGGGGAGGGCACGGAGCTGTTCAGGGGGGAGCACGGAGCCCTCCCGGGGGATGCTCAGAGCCCCACGGGGGCACGGACACCCCCCCCCACGCGTCGCCGGGGAGCCGCATCCCGGCCGAGCCCCGCCGACATCCGCATCGGAGCCGCAGGGAGCGGTGCCCCCCCCACCCCGCCCCGC
>JASVER010000213.1:43956-64881 GCA_030449065.1 Oceanodroma leucorhoa
CCCTGCCTGCCTGCCCCGGGCCTGGCAGGGTGCACGGGGAGGGGGTGCAACCTGGGGTGGGGGGCCGCAGAAGGAAGGGGTGCACCCCAGCATCTTGGGGGAGCATAGGGAGGGGTCTGCACCCCAGGGCCCAATGGGAGCCCCCTTGGGTCTGTGGGGTGCACGGGGAGGGGTCCGGGGGGTGAATGTGGGGTTGTGCATCCCTGCACCCTCTCTGCCCTATCTGGGGGGTGTGGATAGGGGACCCCCCACCCCTGCACCCCCTCTCCGGTCCACCTGCCCCATCGCAGGTGGGCGCAGCCGCTGTGCTCGGCGGCGCGGGGGGACACCATCTTCGCCCTCTCCTCGGGACACGGGCGGTGCGGGGTGGCCGTCATCCGCACCAGCGGGCCGGGCAGCCGGGGGGCCCTGCAGAGCCTCACCGGGCACCCCGAGCCGCCCCCTCCCCGCGTCCTGGCCCTGCGGCGCATCCGCGACCCCGCCACCGCCGAGCCCCTGGACCGCGGCCTCGTCGTCTGGTTCCCAGGTGGGGTTGGCATCAGGTCTGGGGGCTTGGTGGGGACTCTGGGGGCTTGGTGGGGACTCTGGGGGCTTGGTGGGGGTCTTGGTGCTTGGTGGGGGTCTTGGTGCTCGGCACAGGCAGGGCTCAGCCCCTCTTGGCTTTCCCGGCGCCGTGAAGCCGGCTGAGCACGGATGCCAGCGGGGATGGTCCCGGCTCAACGCTGGCCCTTGTGCACCCATCCTATATAGCTGCAGCACAGCTGCTAACGGGAGGGGGTCTCTTCTGAGCCCCCCAAAAGCCCCTGTGGGGTCAAAGCATGCATGCTGCCATGGGAGGGGAAGGAATGGGGGGTGCCGGATTCAGCCGGGGGCGAGCTCGCGGCGGTGGGCTCAGCCGGTGCCCGTCCCACCTGTGTCCCGGCTCTGCAGGTCCCCGGAGCTTCACCGGGGAGGACTGCGCCGAGCTGCACGTGCACGGCGGGCCGGCGGTGGTCAGCGGGGTGCTGCGGGCGCTGGGTGAGGCTCCCCCCRTCCCTCCTTCCCCCCTCCCCTCGGGTCCTGCTCCCTGGGGTGCTGCTGGAGGGTACCCCCAGCTCGGGGAGGGGGGCTCACCCCGGGGCTGGCAGGGCGCCTGCCCGGGCTGCGTCCCGCCGAGCCCGGGGAGTTCACGCGCCGAGCGTTCCGCCGCGGGAAGCTGGACCTGACGGCGGCCGAGGGGCTGGGGGACCTGATCCGGGCGGAGACGGAGGCCCAGCGGCGGCAGGCGCTGCGGCAGATGGAAGGCGAGCTGGGCCGGCTCTACCAGCGCTGGAGCGAGACCCTCACCCAGGTAAGGGTGGTGGGGCGCGGGCTCGGATCCGGCCGCCCAGGATCCTCCACTGGTGCGTGGTGGCTTGGGGACACGGGGATGGGCTGTCCCCGCTGACCCCCCCCCCCGGTCCCCAGGCTCTCGCCCACCTTGAAGCCTATATTGACTTCAGTGAGGATGACAACGTGGAGGAAGAGGTCTTGTCTCAAGGTGAGGGGTGGCAGGGGGGGGCTGGGACACCCCACCCCTGCTGTCCCCCCCTGCCACCTCCCCCTGCTCTCTCCCCGCAGTGGATGCCACCGTGCGGGCGCTGGAGCAGGAGATCGGTGCCCACCTGCGGGACGGGCGCCGCGGGGAGCTGCTCCGCGGGGGGGTCCACGCTGTCATCGCCGGCCCCCCCAACGTGGGCAAGAGCAGCCTGCTGAACCTGCTGTGTGAGTGGGGTGCGGGGGGGCTGCTCGCAGCCTGGACGAGGTTCCCTCTCCCTGGGGACAGCAGCCACTGTCCCCGACACTGCAAGGGCAGGGGGGTCCCCAGCATCGTCCCATGTGTCCTGTCGTGTCCCCCCCCCAGGCCAGCGTCCGGCAGCCATCGTGTCGCCGGTGGCGGGGACGACGCGGGACGTGGTGGAGGTGGCCCTGAACGTCGGCGGTTACCCCCTGGTGCTGAGCGACACGGCCGGGCTCCGCGATGCCACCGACCCCGTCGAGCAGGAGGGGGTCAGCCGCGCCTGGGACCGGTGAGGCTGGGGGGGGCCGGGCTGGGGGTACCCCCCACCGCGGGGGCTGGGATGGCTGGGAGGTGGCAGGATGCGGCCCCTTGCCCTACCCTGCCGCCTCCCCCCAGGCTGCGGCAAGCGGACCTGGTGCTGGCCGTGCTGGACGCCGCGGCGGTGCCCGCCGAGCCGGCCGGGCTGGGGGCTGCCCTGGGGTCCCTGCTGCCCCCCGCCGCCACCCCCTGCATCCTGGTCCTCAACAAGGCCGACCTGCTGCGGGGGGCCGGGGGAGCCCTGCGCGACGCCTGCGCCCTTGGGGACCCCCTGCCCCCCACCGCCCTCCTCTCCTGCAAGACGGGCGAGGGGCTCGACCACCTCCTGGAGCTGCTGGCACGGCAGCTGGCGCGGCTGTGAGTGCGGGGGGCACGGCGGGGGACACACCGGACGGGGGGGGGGGATGCTCCAGGCTGGTTTCTCCCCCCCCCAACCCCCCCCAGGTGCGGAGACCCCCTGGCAGGCTCGCCCAGCTTGACGCAGAGCCGGCACAGCCTCCACCTGGGCGACTGCGCGGCGGCGCTGGCACGCTACGGCCGGGAGCGCCGGCGGGACCTGGGGCTGGCAGCTGAGCAGCTGCGGTTGGCGCGGCGGCACCTCGGCCGGATCACCGGCCACGTGGGCGCCGAGGACGTCCTCGACATCATCTTCAGGGACTTCTGCGTTGGCAAGTGAGGGGCGCGGGGGGGGGGGTGTCCCCCGGCCGCGGTGCCGCCAGCATCAAGGACCGTGGGACGGGAGCTCTTGGCTCCGTTGCTGGTATTAAACCGTGGTGCCTTTGGCGGCTCTGGCATCCTTCCCGCTTCCCTGGTCCCCSGTGCCGTGGGACTCGGTGTCCCTGTGCCGGGTTGCGGTGTTTTCCTGGCTGGGGGGAGTGTGTCCCGAGCCCCAGACGTGGAAAAAACCACTGGGAGAGGCCCCGTTTCCTGGCCAGGAGGACAAACAAGGAGCTGGAGTGGCTGGAAGGGAAAAGTCACCCCGGGCCTCCCCCCTGGGGCATCCCCCCCTGCGCCATGGCATGGGGGACGCAGGGCTCGGCATCCCGGCGGGGTCCACCCTGGCGCCCCAAGTGCMCCCCCAGCCCTGGGGACACAGCCTGGGGGTCTTGGGCCCCCCCCAGGGCACAGCCCCAGCCTGGGGAGCCATGGGATCCCCCAGCTCTTGCACCCACCTGGCAGCTTTGGGCTCTGCAACCCCAAAGGTGGGGGGTCCCCGGGGAGCCCCTGCTCTCCCGCCCCCCGGCTGGGGCTYCCAGGCTCCGGAAGCGCCCGGTGCTCCGGGATTATTTATAGCGGAGCTCCAGGAAATCCTCTGGCAGCGAGTGGGTCCCCCGGGGTCCCCAGCTGGGCTGCATGGGGGCGGCAGGGGCAGCCAGGACCGTGGTCCCCAGGGGAGTCCCTCCGTCACCCCGATCCCACCCTGGCACCGTGTGCTTCCCGGGGCTGGGCAGGGACGGGGGGACCCGGCGGCGTCCCCATCCTCGGTGGCRGGAGCACGTGGCTGCGTGTATCCTGGGATGGATGCAGCTCCGGGGACCCGCATGGGACTTGGGGGACCCGAATGGGATCTGGGGGTGCTGGCGRGGGATGGAGATGGCGACGGGGACACGCCGGGAGCACTGCGTGCCACCGATGAGGGGATGGCCGGGGATGGCGTGCGGGCAGCCCGGCAGGCAGGAAAAGCTCTTTCAACAGGAAGGAGCGGGAAGCGCGGCCGTAATCAGTGAGCGGCAGCCGGCCGTTAATCACCGCGTTTGGCGCGTCCTGCGCCCGTCGCTGCGCCCCGGCCCCCCGCCCCGGCGTGCCGAGGGGGCTCGGCGGCAGGATGGGGCTGCCAGGGGCTTCCCGCTCGCTCGGCCTTGCGCGCTTCCCGCTAGCGAGCAGGGAAAGCCCAGGGCCGGGGTTTGCCTTGCGCCGCCGGGGCTGGGTTTCCTGGTGGGGGGCGACTGCAGCCCCCCAAAGAGGCACGTGAAGCCAGACCTTTGCACTCCCCCCCCAAAGACATCCAGGCACACGTGCAGCGAGCTGTGTCGGTGCTCGGGGCCGGCTGTATTTACAGCTGCCAACCGCCCCGTCTCCAAGCGTACGGGTACATGCGCGGGGGGAGGCGAGCGTGCGGGAGGGGACGAGCGCCCGGGGGCTTGGGGAAGGGGACAGGGGAGGGTGGCCCTGGCCCCCACCAAGCTGGTGGCCCCCCCCGGGGTCGGGGCGGGGGGGAGACGGTGGCGGCGTCAGCCACTCGCTCCTGGTCAGGGTTTGCCGTCCGTGCCGTGGGAAGCACCTCCTGGGCTTGTCCTTGAGCCCCTCGCAGCCGTTCTCCGTGCGCCGCTCGGCCGTTAGCCGCTGCGGAGAGGGCAGGATCAGGCCCCTGCCCCCAGCACCGCTCGCCCTTGGTGCCCCCCGCCCGGTGGGTTCCCGCGCCGGGACCCCCTCACCTGGGGTTCTTCAGGGTGGACGTGTACTGCTCCATGATCTTCTGCACCGACCGCTGGATCTCCTCCGCGTTGATTTTGCCTGGTGGGACGGAGCAGCGGGGCCTGAGCCGGGCTGGGTGCTGGGGGGACGGTGGCCCCCAGCATGACGGAGGGGCCGGTCCCACAGCAAGCCCCCCCCCCTCAAGGAACTCACCCATATTCCCGAAGATACCCTGGTTCCTCAGAGCATCCGCGTAGGAGCCCGTGCTGGCGAAGGGTCCCGGCCGCCCGCCGGCCCCCGGCAATCGCGAGCCGGTGGCGTTGAAGAAGGCGTCCATCTGCGGGGGAGAGCAGGCGGTGGGGGTCAGCGCTGGCACCGCTGCCCCGCTCGGCACCGCACCTCTGGGCGAAGGGGGCCTGCAGCGGCTTCTCCCTGCCCGGGGTGCACCCGCRGCTGTGCAGAAGAAGTGTGTTTGCAAAAGAAAGACGCGTGTGCAAAAGTGCAGGTGCGGAAGAAAACGCATGTGCAAAGGTGTGTCTGCAGAAGTGCAGGTGCGAAAGGAAGATGCACGTGCAAAATCGCATGTGCAAAAGAAAGATGTACGTGCCCGGCCTCGTGTGCTCCCAGCGCAGCCGCAAAGGGTGCCCGGGGATGTCCCCGTGCCCCGGCGGCTCCCTCACCTTGGAGCCCATGCAGATGTTGAGCCACTCCTTGAAGTACCCAGCCTGTGCGGCGGCTTTGCTCTTCTCCTCCAGCTCCTTGCCGAGCTGCTCCTTCTCCACCAGCAGCTTCTTCTTCTCCTCCTGGCCGCCCTTGACCTGTTTCTCGAGGTCCCGCAGCCGCTTCTCCAACTCCTGCTTCTCCCCAGAGCAGTTGAGGCGACACTGGAGCAGGTTCCCGTCGCAGACGCTTTTCCCCACGTATTTGGTCTCCCGTTCCTGCTGCCAGAGGAAAAGCCCCTCCGTCCGCTGCGTCAACCAGCTGAGCTGGTCGTGGACCGCGTTGCAGCTGTGCGGGCTGAGCATCTTGATGCGCTGGAAGGAGTAGCTCATGTCGGACCTCAAGGAATCGCACTCGTGCTTCAGCAGCTGCAGGTTGGTTTCGGTGGCCTCGCAGAGGGTCCTGGTGGTCAGCAGGTCCCGCTGGCAGCTCTCCTGCTCCTGGGTGGCTTTGGTCAGCGTGGCACCCGCTTTGCGGCAGTTTTCCTCCAGCTCCTTCTTGGCCAAGGCTGTCTGGTCCAGCTGGCTCCGCAGCAGCGCTTTGTCGGCTGCAGGGGTGGGGGACACGGGGTTGGGGTGCATGGTTCCCCCCCTCCCGACTCCCACCCCACATCTCGGGGTGACACCTCTGCCTGGCCCCGGGAGGGGGTAGGCCCCCTGCACCGGCTGCAGCGGGTCTCCGAGGGGTGCTGGGGATCCCCAGGGGGCTGGGAGGGGGGTGCCCAGGGGGGAGGGGGCAGCTGGGGGGGGGTCCCTTACCGCTGCAGCTGGCGTTGATGAGGCTGATGGTCATGTGGCACTCGTCCAGCTTTATCTGGTAGAAGATGATCATCATCTCCAGCTGAGGTGGGGGGAGGAAGAAGAGGAGGGTCAGAGTGTCCCGCAAGGACCCCCCTGGCATYGCCTCGCTCCCCCCGGGTGGTGGTGAGAGCGCCGCGGGCTGGGGAGGGCAGGGGGCTGGGGAGGWTGAGGAGGGGGGCTGTGAGATTGGAACCCCCTCCAGGATACCAGGGCTGAGACCCCCCCCGGGGCTGGGGGGGGCACGTCGGCATCGCCAGCGGGCTCTGCCGCCCCGCACCCTCTCCTCCATCCCTGCTGAAGCTTGTGGGGCTGGAGCGAGGTCCTGGCTCCTTGCAGCCCCCAGCACCCATGGGTGGGTCGCTGCTCCCAGTACCCCGGGGGGCTTTGCCTTCCCTCCCGGGGGAAGGGGGCTCACCTTGGGGGTGGCGTTGGGAGCCTGGATGCTATTGCACTTATCCAGGTCCCGTTGCACCTTCTGGGCGAGAGCCTGCAGCCCTTGCTTCTCCTTGAGGGTGGCGTTGAGGGTGCGCGTCAGGTTGATGTTCCTCCCGCTGAGGGTGATGATCTTGTTGTAACGATCCTGCAGCTGCTCCTCCAGCAGCCGGAGGTGCGTGTCGGTGCCCGCCTGCGCGTTGCCGTACACCATGAACAGCACCAGCCCCAGGATGATGAGGAACTGGATGAGGGAGGTGAAGAGGAAGATGTACTTCATGTAAAACCCGCAGTCCCGCTTGGGCATCGCCTCCTTGGCCTCCAGACCAAACTTGGCCATGGYGTAGCTGCTCTTCTCCATCCCGCCGATGCTCTGCGCACCCCACCCCGCGGCAGCTCCTTTCAGCGGGGCCGCGCCGGGGCGGAGCTCGCTCCCGCCGCCGTGTTTGTATTGCTCTATTTAATATTTCCTTCTGCTGAGCTCTTTCCTGCCTTTCCGGATGCCTCGGACCCGCCGGGTTATCACGATGCAGCTTCTGTTTGCGGGAGGACTATTGTTCCCAGTTGCTGACGGAGGGGGGCGAAGCCTGGGACCCTGCTCCCCCTCCCTGTGCTGGGGCCCAGCGCTCCCCCAGGGCCGCCTCTCACCCCGAAATAGCCCCCGGCATGGCGGGCACCGGGGGTGCCTGGGGAATGAGTCCGCGGGGGCGGGCAGGGTGGGCTGCGGCTGCCGGCGCTCGCTGGTGGGGTGACRGAGGAGGATCCCACCGCCTGCACCGGGTGCCCTGGGTTGGTCCCGGTGCCAAGTCCTCGTGGTGGCACGTGAGGCACTGCCGGACCCCGCTGCTCGCCAGGTCGGTGGCATGCAGGGGCTGATGCCCCACGCCTGCTCTCCTGCACCTTGCAGGCAGCTCGCGGGCAGGGGAAGGATGCGGCCAGGCCCTGGCTTGCAGGTAGGGTGGCAGTGGGCTGGGGTGGGTGACGTGGGGCCGTGGGATGAAGCCACCGGTGGGAAGCTGCAGCTATGGTGCCCATGGGTGGTGTCACCCCGCAGAGCCACCATCCTGCCATGGGGCCCGGGGAGCCTCTCCTGGTCTCTGTCCCCCAGCTGGGACATCTCTGCTGGGCAGAGATGGGCGAATCCAGACCTCTCTGTGCCCACCTGCGGGACCACCGGGTCCCCAGGCTGCCAAGGARGCCCCGGCCGAGCACGTGGAGCGCAGGCGGCCCTGGCCCCGTGCGAGGATGGCCACCGATGCCGGCATCGCTGCCACRGTGGCTCAGCCCAGCTGGGATGGATGGAAAGAGCTGTGGGTTTGCAGCCGTCTCCCCCATCTCGCTCCAGGTCTGGGTTCCCCTGAACCCCGTGCCGGGCTGAGGGGGGAGCCTGGGGGTAAGGGCTGGCTTGGGGACAGGCTGGGGACATGGAGGGGGCTCCTCAGTGCAGGGAAAGAGGGTGGCATCGGGTGCGGGGATGCTGCCCATCCGACCCTCAGCGCCGGCGCCCACAGATGGGGTGTCTGGGCTGCAGGACCAGCACCCCCGGGTCTGGGCTGGGCCGGACCATGTTCGGATCCCAGCCACCGCCATCGTCACCCCGTTCCCAGCCTGCGGGAGCCCAGGCCTGCGGTGGAGGGGCCGGCTGCGCCCGGGACCCCCCCAGCTCTGCAGGATGCCCAGCCCGGGATGAGGGGGGGCTGGCTGGGGGGGCCGAGGTGTGGGGCCACGCCGGGCGCTGACCCCGAGCCGCTCGCTGTTTCCTGCCTTCTGGCTGCGCCGTGGTCCCTGGGGACCGGGAAGTGTCTGCGATGGCTGGGATGGTGTCGGTCCTGAATCCATTCTCAGCTACTGCCGTTTCCTTCCTGAGCTGCAAATAACGGTGAGTCACCCCCCCGGCCCCCCTGGCCCCACTGCAGGGACGCTGCYGGGGCTCTGCCGGACCCCGGGAACCCCGGCGTGCCGGTGGCTTCGCTGGTCAGATGCTCCCTCTGGCAGCCCACCCCTGGGGCTCCCCACAGCCTCCCAGGGTCACTGGGGATCCCGACGGGGTGTCCGCCCACCCCCCGCACTGCAGACCCTGCCTCTGTCCCACTTTTCAATTAGCCTCCCGGCTATAATTAATCCTTCCCATGCCAAGGGCTGGCGCTGCGTTGAGGTCGGGCCATGGGAATGGCTCTGCCCGGTTCCCCTCCCTGTCCCAAGCTGCTGCGGGGCTGGGGTCTCCACTTTGGGACCACCGGGTTTGGGGTGCGGGAACAGGGCTGGTGTCCCCCCCCCTCGGCCATGGGCTCCGCAGCCTGGGGAGCCCCGACACGACCAGGGGCCACCCCGCAGAGGCACTTCCACGTGGAAAGCTGCCTGCCAGCACCTTCCCCGGCCCCCCAAGGTGGGGGGCAGCGGGGGGCGATCCCCCACGGGGTGTGCAGGCAGGAGGGGGCCGGATGCCTGCGTGCGGCCTGCCTGCCCTCTGCACAGGATACCGCGGCAGCGGCGGCAGGAAAATCTGCAACTTTCCTGGAAACCTTCTTCAAAGCGGATCAAAGATGCTGGGAAGCGACCGCAAAACAGCAGCAGCTGCCGATCCCCGTCCCCCCCCTCTCCCCGCCTCGACCCCCGCGTCTCTGGGGGGGGGTCCTGCCCTGGCAGCCGCTGGGCACGGCGGTGGCAGAGCCCGGTTAAAGCCCTGGGGGGTGTGTGATGCCTGAGCAGGGCTGTGGGGACGGCTGGGCTCGGGGGGAACCGGGGGGGGACAGCCGGGCTGGTGGCACGGGGAGACGTCCCGGTGAGCAGAGCAGCCTTTATTGCCCAAACGCCTGCCCAGTCTTCCCAGTTTCTGGAGCGCGCTGGGAACGTGGCGTTAAACCCCGGAGCCGATTAAAGAGCAGCTCCAAGCAGTCGGTGGGGAAACGGTCACTCGGTTGGGCTAAAACTGGACGACCGACCCCTCCGGTCCTGCCGTCCTGCCGCGGCGGTGGCATGGGGACAGGCGGCAGGGTCGGGACACGCGGCAGCATCACGACAGACGGCAGGATCAGGACACGTGGTGGCGTCGGGAGACGGTGGGATCAGGAGACGCGGCAGCATCACGACAGACGGCAGGATCGGGACACCCGGTGACCAGCAGCATCGTTCATCTGGCTCCGGTCAGACGCGGCCGGGGCTGAGCCGCTGCTGGGTCCCAGTGCTAAGGGGCGCTGTGGGACTGGGAATGATGGGCTCAGCGGGGCGGGGGGGGGGTCCCAGCTCCCGGCAGGGAGGGGGTCGGGGGGGGCTGCGGGGCTTCAGCCCTTCCTGCAAAAGAGGGGAGGGCAGGGAGTGAGTCCCCGCACGGCCCCCCGTGTCCTGCTCCCTTGGGGACACCAGTGACGATGGCACATGCTGGGAAGTGTGCCCGTGAGCACCCGGGCTGGCTGCACCGCTGAAGCCCCCTCCCCAGACCGATGCCTGGGGCATCTCCCCCCCCCCAGCCACGCGGGCAGGGAGCACCCACAGAAAGTACCGGGACGGGGGGCACCTGCGCCCGGTCGCTCGGTCCCTCGCCCGCCGCCGCAGCGCGTCGACCTCGGCCGCGTAGTCACGCCTGCGGGGAGAGCGAAGCCGCGTGAGGGGGGCTCCCTGCCCCGGGGTGGGGGGACGGAGGGTCCCCATGGGGTGGGAGGGACAGGGCAGGGTGGTTGGGGGGGGCTGGAGGGTTGGGGTCAGGCTGGGTGTGGGGCTGGGGGGGGGGTGGATGCTCTGGGGTGCTGAGCCCATGGCGGGGGACAAGGACCTTACAGGGTGGCCTCGAGCTCTCGCTGCCGGGCCTCGCACTGCTCCCCCCGCGCCCGCAGCGCTCGCCGCTGCTCCGCCGCCTCCTCCAGCCGCTGCCGCAGCCCCACCGCCTGCTCCTCGCCCCGCGCCAGCTCCTCTGCGGGACGAAGGGGACAGCGGGGTCACCCGCACACCCCAAGCCCCCAACACCCCAAACCTGAGCCTGCCCCACCAGACATTGCCCCCAAAGGTCGTGCGGCTGCGGGACCCCCGGGCGGGCTCCTTGCATGGGGTGGTGGGGGACCTGCGCTCCAGGCCGCCGCTCCCAGGGGATGGACAGAGGGATACGGTGTCCAGACAGACCTCACCTTGCAGGGCCGCCTTGCCGCGGGCCAGCTCAGCCCGCTCGTGCCGCAGGGCCAGCACCTCGTCCCGCAGCACCGTCACGTTGGCCGCCAGCGTGGCCTGGGGAGAGGGGACACGGCGGCATGGGGAGAGGGGTGGGCAGTGTCCTCCCATCTCCTCATCTGCTGCCGGAGCCCTGCCCCTCCTCACCACCTCCCCGTGTCCCCAGGTTGTCCCCATGCTCCTGGTGGCCTTAGGTCCCCACTGTCACGTTTCTTGAAGGGGTAGGGACATGGATTTGGGGAAAATCCCTCTTCCCTGGAGGGATGGCTCAGCCTGAGTYTGGTGAGGATGCTGCTGCACCAGGGATGTCACGGGAGCCCCAGGCCACCCAAGCACCCCGTGGGTGATATCCCTGGTGCCTGGGAGGGGACGGGGCTCCCCGCAGCCGGGTCCCCGAGAGACTGCACAGCCCAGTCCCAGTCCCACTCCCGGTGCCAGCCCCGGGAAGCCGGAGCACTTTTCCAGCCTCCCAGGGCCATTGTTCGGCCGGATGAGCCGAGAGGGGCGGTGGGACCCGGCTCTTCCTCCGGGCTGTGGCCRTGGCACTGGGGCAAGGCCCTTTCCCAGCTGGGGCCACAGCTAAAAATACCTGGGAGGAGAGAAACAGCAGCTCCGCACCGGCTCCGGCCTCCACTGCTGCTTTGGGATGGGGTAATTATATGTGTGCGGAGCAGCTCGGTCACGGCTAAGAATAGCTGCCCCCGGCCGGGCACAAGCACCCGGGCAGGGAGATGGCGGGACCAGGGCTGTGCCAAGGGACTGGGAGCAGCCGGGGCTCCCCTTTTGGGGCGTCCCATGCAGGAAGGCGGCCGTGCACCCCCAGGGGTACCTCTGCCGGGGTTGCCTCTCCCCCTTCCCGGCTCATCTTTGCAGCCGGCCTTTGCTCTCCAGGGGTTGTTCGTCTGCAGCATCTTTCCCATCAGTGCTGGGGCTTTCCATGAGCCTGRTCAAAATGCCCCAGGGAACGAAGCATCACCCTGGTCTTGGCTACTGAGCTCCCCCAGAAACCCCCCTCTCCGCCCCAGCATCACTCTCCCCTTGCATGCAGGTGGGTGGCCAAGGACCCCCCCCCCGTCCCCATCCCCGCCAGCACCTACCGCCCGCTCCCGGCAGGACGCCAGGCTGGCATTGAGCTTCTTGCCATCGCCACGGGCCTGGGCAATCTCCCGCCGCAGAGCATCCTCCGCCCGCGCGCCCGCCGCCGCCGCCCGCTGCAGCCGGGCTCGCTCCCGCTCCAGCTCGGCCACGCGGTTCCCCAGCTCCCGGCTCTCGTTGGCCGCCCGTTCCCGGCAGCCCCGCAGCTTCCCCACCGCCTCCGAGCGCCACACCATCACCGCCACCGAGACCGTCACCGCCGCCACCAGCACCAGCAGCACCGCGCAGAGTCCCAGCACCTTCAGGGTGGCCTTGGGGACCGCAGGGTCCATGCCGGAGGGGGACACGGGGCCGCTCGCCCGCTCCGGCGGCGGCTGCCCGGGATGTGCCAGTGTCCCCGGGGCAGGTCGCTCCTTGGGTTGCTGTAATTGCTGCGTGTGGGTTTYTTCTCACCAAACACCGCTTTGGGCTGCGGTTTCTCACAGGTCACAGCCCAGAATAGACTTTGTTTGTGCTGGAGGTGGGAGGACGCTCTGCCCCTGTGCCTGGCCGTGGGTCACAACTGCAGGGATAAGTGGGGATGCAGTTGGGGTCCGGTGGGTGCCGGGGATGCTGAGGCTGCCATCTGCCCGAGGGGTTTCTGCAGCACCCTCTTGCCCCTGCCATGCAGCAGGGTCGGGGCTCTGGGTCCCCAAGAGCTGCTGGAGCAACAAAACACTGGATTTTCACAAGGTTTTACTGGAAAATGGTTAAAAATCACTTAACCATGGAGAGTGCCTGTGGACCCCTCAACTCAAGGCAACCCTGCAGGTGCTACATCGATGTCCCCCTCCCCGCCTGTGCCCTGTCCTGGGTGGCTGGAGGGAAATCGTCTCCCCAGGATGTCCCCACGGTGAACAGGGCGAGTTTGGCGAGCAGAGGGTGCAGGGAGGTATGGGRCAGCGTAGGTGGTCCCGGGGCAGGGCTGAGCGGGCACCGGGCTCCCGCAGTGGGCACTGCGCCCGCTGCCACCCCCAGACCCCGCCGGGCTGGATGGGGACGGTCCCTCCTTGCCCCGTGTCAGTGGTCGGGGAATCAGGGGAGCCCATGCTCCTGCTGCTTCGGGCTCACAGGAGGAGCATCCTGGGGAGCAGGAGAACCAGGACACTGAGGGACACGGCCCGGAGCCCGTTCCCAYGCGAGTGCTGGCTCCTCATGTCCTGGAGCTGCTTCTGCAGGAGCTGGTTCTGCAGCTGGAGCTTGTCCCTGGGGGGGGGACAGGGAGAGTCGGTGACAGGGCGCGGGGCTGGGGGCGGCGAGGGGAAGCGCGGGGCTCACCTATGGCTCTGCAGGTCCCCCAGCTGCTGCTGCTGCTGGGCCACCTCCGCCTGGAACGCCCTGTTCTCCTCTGCAGGGAGGCGACGGCAGGCGGGGATCAAGGTGGCCCAAGGGGACGGGGATCGGGGTGTCCCAGGGGATGAGGGTGGCCCAGGGGACAGGGATCAGGATGTCTCGGGATGGGGATCAGGGTGTCCCAGGGGACGGGGACCAGGGTGGCCCAAGGGATGGGGATCAGGGTGGCCCAAGGAGATGGGGACCAGGGTGGTCAAGGGGAGAGGGATCAGGATGACACAGGGGACACAGATCAGGGCATCCCAGAGGACAGGGATGAGGGTGTCCCAGACGATGGGGATCAGGGTGTCCCAGGGGATGGGGATGAGGGTGACCCAAGGGAAAGGGATCAGGGTGTCCCAGGGGACAGGGATCAGGGTGTCTCGGGATGGGGATCAGGGTGTCCCAGGGGATGGGGATCAGGGTGGCCCAAGGGACGGGGATCAGGGTGGCCCAGGGGATGGGGATGAGGGTATCCCAGGAGATGGGGATCAGGGTGGCCCAGGAGACCGGGATCAGGATATCTCGTGATGGGGACAGGGCTTCCCAGGGGACGGGGACCCGGGTGGCCAAGGGGACGGGGATCAGAGTGTCCCAGGGGACAGGCATCAGAGTGTCCCAGGGGATGGGGATGAGGGTGGCCCAAGGGAAAGGGATCAGGGTGGCCCAGGGGAGGGGAATGAGGGTGGCCCAGGGGATGGGGATGAGGGTGACCCAGGGGCCACTGCCCATGCCCACACCCCCCCTGCACCCCCCACCCTGCCCAGGACTCACTTTGCAGCTCACTTTGCAGCTGGGTTACCCTGGCAAGCTCCTGCTCCAGCTCCGAGACTTTCCCCTCCAGCGCACCCTGAGCACGGGCAGAGGGAAGGGGCCGGAGGCTCCGGCTCAGGCGCTCCCTCGCACCAGCCAAACGCAACCAGTTTCGGGGCTGGGGGCTGCAGGTTTCCCTGTGGGGTCCCGGCTCCCCCCACCCATCAGCAGCACCCTTAGCACCTACCAGCTGCTTCCTACAGCCATCCCACTGCCCACGGGCTTCGGCGAGGGACTCGTTGGTGACGGCCAGCGCCTCCTCCAGCCGCGCCAGCTCCACCGAGCTGTTTCTTACCATGGCTGAGCCCGCGTCCGACCGGCAGAGCACGATGGGGAGGGCTGCCGCCAGCCCCACGATGGCCACCCCGAGGGCCACGGCCACGTACAGCTTCCAGGCTCGCCTGCCGGGGGGCAGCTGGCGGGGGCTGCAGCCCTCCATCCTGCCTGCGCTGCCCTGGCCGGGCGAAAAGACACGGGGCTGGGGGGGAGCTGGAGGTTTGTTCCAAAATCGAGCAGTTTCGTTTCTCAAAAAGTGGGACTTCCCAGGAAATCCTGTGATTTGTGAGCACACAGAACCCTGGGGAGWCGAATGGCCGAGGCTGTGCCCCTGCCTGCACCGGGGCTGCGACGGGCAGGGCTCGGGCAGATGCTGCCGGGGACCCCCCTCTCTGCAGGGGGTGATCCCGGCCCCGTGTCCCAGGGAGCGCGGGGACAGAGCTGGGGGGCTGCGGGCACGTATGGAGCCCCATGGTGCTGCCGGTGGGGCCAGTGCCCACGGCGGGGTGGGGGGACAGGGCAGAGCATCCCCCAGGGCAAGGGGTAACGGGGGGATGGGGGGTCTGGGCAGGGCGAAAATGGGGTATGGGGTACCCAGAGCATGGGGTGCCTGGAGTATGGGGGATTAGAGGTATGGGGGATTAGGGGTATGGGGTACTTGGTGTATGGGGTACCTGGGGTATGGAGAATTAGGGGTATGGGGTACCTGGGGTATGGAGAAATGGGGGTATGGGGTAGCCAGGGTATGGGGCACCCAGGGTGTAAAGTAACTGGTGTTTGGGGTGCCTGGGATAGGGGCTACCTGGGGTATGGCATAACTGGAGTGTGGGGTAACCAGGTTATGGGGTACCTGGGGTATGGGGTACCTGGGGCATGGGGTACCTGGGGCATGGAGAGTTAGGGGTAGAGGGTACTCAGGGTATGGGGTACCGCGGTACAGGGGTACCCAGGGTGTGGGGTAACTGGGTGTGGGGTTACTGGGGCAGGTGGTACCAGTCTGCAAACCCTTCTGCAGCGCAGCCTCCCCCCCCCCAGCCCAGTTCTGCCCAGCACGGCCGTCCTGGCTCTGGCTGGGCAAAGGGGCTCTGGTCCAGGCTTTCACGGGACGTCCCCATCCAGAACACTCCTGGGCTGCCATTTGGGAGGGTTTTTTTGCGGGGGGGAAGAGCTGGCGAGGGGAGGAGGAAGGTTAAAGGGTGGGGAAGGGCTGCGAGCCCGCCGGTCCCGTCCTTGGGGAGCAGCATCGCGGTCCAGCCACCTCGTGGGCTGGTTTTCAGGAGGCCGGGAGCGGGGCTGAGCCAGCGCCTGCTCTGCTTCTGTTGGGGAGAAATTCGAAAYGCTCTTTTTTCCAGAAGTTGTGCTAAAATCCTGGGGTTTTTCATGGTTTTCCTGCTCATCCCCCAAGCAAAAGCAACACCGGCTGGTCCATCGCTGCCCCGAAGGACCCCGAAGCATTTGGGGGGATGGGGAAAGGCGCCTTCCCGGGTCTTCTCCCTGCCACCGCGTGGGGCTGGGAGGAGGTGGGGGGCACTGGATGCGGGATRTGGGGTACGGGATGCGGGATGTGATATTTGGATATGGGATACGTGATATAGGATGCGGGGTGTGGATATGGGATGTGGGCTATAGGATGTGAGGTACAGGATGCAGGGTGTGGGATATGGGGTATGGGATGTGGGATATGGGATGCAGAATATAGGATATGGGGTATGGGATGCAGGATATGGGATGCAGAATATAGGATATGGGGTATGGGATGCGGGATATGGGATGCAGAATATAGGATATGGGGTATGGGATGCTGTTGCGTTAAAGGCTAAAGCAGCCCAAGTTTCGTTGTAAGTCCGGTCGCGTTCAATCCACTGAACTATCACGATCCCGGATGCACAAATAACGTGATACACCTCGTTCAGTCCAGTCGCGTCCCATGAACTACCACGGCCACACTCAAAGGGTTTGGTCGCGTTCAATGAGAACTATCACGGCTGGATTAATGAGCAGTGCAGTTTATTAAAGCAACAGATACAAGGGTTCTTTGGATTGCCGGCGATAAAATTACTGCCTACAAAGCACGTGCAAATGCCAAAAGTATGAGTAACACCACTTGGCTACAAGCGCATTAAAAAGCGTATAGAGATTTCTCAGTTTCCCGGGGAGGCACTTGGTATAACCAAGTGTTCGAATCTTACCCAAAGGCGTCCCGATGGGGGGGAAGAGAGGCTCAGCCCGTCGACTGATCCCAGAAGTCAGAGTGGTACCCGGCGATGGTATCTTCCCTAAGATTCTCTCTCACAAGCTATTTTTATATTATTTTTTACCTTTCGGGTGGAGCTTGAGTGACTCTAGTCATACATACCTTTGTTATGATTGGTGTAAAGCTTTCTCGCTTCGTTTTAAAGRTATAGACCAGAAAAAATTCAAAGCGCCAGCTCAGTGAGGCRGGGTCGCACCTCGGAGGCGGGTAACTTTTGGGATGGAGGTGTGTTTTGGTATTATAATGCAAAGAAGTTCACCAAAAGGGCAGCATTTTGTCAAAAACATGACAGACCTCAGGGCTAGTGAATACGCAGCTTATCGGTACCGTGGTATCTCTCAGTTCCCACATATCACGGAGCCTGGCCGCGGTGTCTCTGCTCCGCTCTACCCTCCGTACAGTTCCTCCGAGAGTCGGCACACCAAGTTCCCTGGTGTTCCAAAATCTAAGATTACAGGCYGAGGGACCTCCCGCGGAATGGATTCCTTGCATACCAGCCGCACTATCCCCTGGAAGCTTCTTCAGTGCTGCACCTTTCTTTAAAATAGGAATATAAGTCACATTTCTAGGTTACCTCCAGCAACTATTCCACAGATGTGGGATGCAGGGTATGGGATATGGCATATAGGATGCCAGATATGGGATATGGGATGCAGGATATGGGGGTACGGAATATGGGATGCAGGGTGTGGGATGCTGGATGCAGGATATGGGCTGTGGGAATACGGGTTCTGGGATATGGGGTGCGGGATGCAGAGTGTGGGATGAGGATAGGGGTGGCACTCTGCAGCTGGGGATGTTGCTGTGCCTGACGCCAGATCTGATCACCCAAATAAATCCGGGAGCAGCCCAGGCCAGGTCGGAGCTGGGGGGCTGGGGGGGCTCCTGCAGTCGGAGTGTTTCGGCAGCCGGCTGCGTGCCGGTGCCACCGTCCCTGCCACCGCGAGTGTGCCGGGGAGCCGAGACCCTCGGCACAGAGCCCCGGCAGGGGCACCCCAGCCCCAGGGATGCTCCGGCCGCACCCTGGCACGCGGAGACAGCGGCCACCGCCTCACCTTTCCTCCCCCCAGCTCCAGAAATAGCTGTTCCACTTTGTATTTTTATTCTGCTGCTTCATGTGATATAAAAAGCAATGGCTGTGAAATTAAAAACACACAAAATATTTACCAAACTTCAAGTTTTTGAGTCAGATTTTCAACATCTGGAGAATTAAAAGGCTCTGGCAGATTCGGTGAGCTGTCAGCGTAAAGGCTTTAAATATGTTGTTATTATTATTTATGGTCTGGAGCCTGAAGAGGAACGAAGGCCAAAGGTTTCAAAAATAGCTTGAAAAATGGGAATGGATGATTTTTCCAGAACCAGCTCACTTTGAACAGCGAGATATTGAGATGCAACCCTTACAAAATATAGCTAAAAAGCAACTGGGAGAGGAATGTGCATCGTCAAGGGCTGCCCTGAAGCCGCCCCGGCGTGGTGGAGCTCKCCCGTCCCTGTGGTGTCCCGGCTCGGGCTCGCTTCGGAAAGCAAGTGTTAGTGCTCCGGGCAGCCCCTCTCCCTCTTCCCACTGTTTTCCCCCAGATCCCAGCTTCCAATGGCCCCTTTCCCAGGAGACACGCAGCAATAGCCCCCAGTGCCCCCACTYTGGGAGGGGTTGGGGGGGTCTCTCGCCTCCGGCTTGTCCGTGTTCKAGGACAGTTTGTTTTCCTCCTGCGGCAGGTTGTCCGGAGGGGGTGCCGGGAGCGGAGCAGCGTCTCTTGGCCAGACGGCCTGGAATTCGGCAGCCGGATCTGGCCTGGCCCTGCCATCACAGCAGGGACGGGGAGCTGGCACCTCCCATGTCCCCCCGCAGCCGGGCGCCCGGGGATGCTCTGGGTGCCCAGGGATGCTCCAGTTTGGGGTCCCCAGGAATGCTCGGGTTTGGGGTCCCTGGGGATGCTCTGGATGCCTGAGGATGCCCTGATTTGGGGTCCCTGGGGATGCTCCAGTTTGGGATCCCCAGGGATGCTCCAGTTTGGGGTCCCCAGGGATGCTTCAGTTCAGGGCAGGATGCGGCCCCTGAAGCAGCAGCGCTGGGTTTGGTGCAAAGGAGTGAAGCCAGCGAGGAGGGGGCACGTGGGGGAACATTTTTGGGCTGCCGGGGGCCGCGGCTGGCACGTGGGGGCAGCTCCTGCCGCGGCAGCGATGCTCAGCCCTCACCCCATGGCTCGGCCCCGGGGAGGTGGTCGGGCAGCGCAGGGGGGTCCCTCGGGRGGGCTGGGAGAAGGGTCCCGGGTGGGCGCAGCGCCTCTGCTTTTCCCTTTCATCCTTTGCCTGCGCCTGTTCCCTTTCAGTCTGAAACGTGGGTTTCTCTCCTATTTTGGGTTGGCTTTTTGGCTGGTTTCTTTTATTATTTTAATTTAGGCACTGTCATTATATTTTCCATTATTTAAAAAAAAAAAAAAAAAGACAGCGAGCAGCTTCCCAAGGCGCTTTCCAGCTCCCGGCTGCTGCTCAGAGCAGCTTTTGTTCCCGGCCAGCGCCGGGACGTGCTCGTGGGGTGCAGCGTGGCAGCACCCCCTTCCCGCTGCCCGTGCCCCGGCTCCTTCCTCCCCACGGGGCCAGTGGGGATTTTGGGGGGACGCACCCCAATGTAGGGACGCTGTCGGGGGGTGCTAAGCAAACGGCAGCCCCATCCCCGCCACGGGGGCCCCGGCAGCACCGAAGGACGTGCCGATGCGCCGGCACACCGTCCTGCTCATTTACGTTGGGCTCCGGCCATCCCTAATTGCTGGCGGGGCGGGACGGGAGCTGCCGGCTCCCGGGCTCCTTTTTCCCTTCCCCGCTTTGCTGTTCCCTTTTGGCCGGGGTCCGGGGGTAACAAGAAGCAGCTGAGCCCGGCCCCGCCGGCCGCCCCCTCCTGCCTTTCTCATCACCACCAGATACGTATCCCGCACGGAGACGGGCTCTCGCTGTGCCCCCTCGCCTGCATCCCACCACCCCSCCGCCCGGCAGCTCTCCCGGGATGTTTCCACCCCTCTCTCTGCCTCCCAGGCACCGTCGGAGCCGGATGGACCCRCCAGTATTGGGTGCAAATGGGGAGCGGGGCAGCGTTGCACCCACACCTCGCCCACCCCAAAACCCGTGGCCAGGACCCACCGTGCCCCCTCGTTCGCCCAAAGCCGTGGGGGACCCGAGGGGATCCTCGCTCCGGCCCCAACCTCCCACCTGCCCGTTGCGGAGCTGAGCCAGGAGCATCGCTCGTGCCAAGGGGCTCAGGAAGCCAAAAAAGGGCAGTTTTGACCCCAAAGTCGTTGCGTTGCAGAAAACCCCTCTGGACCCTCCATCCAGCAGCCTGCAGGTCCGTTGTGGGGTCCGTGGGGCTCCCCCCTCCCCAGCCCCCCGGGTATCCCACTCGGAGCCACCGTGGGTCGCGCGGAGCAGGGTGCTGGTGGTTTCTGCTAACAATTATGAGAATTAGAGACAAAAGCATCCCAGCTGGCAGACTTGGACACTCAGCTGTGTAATCAGCCGGGGCTGGACCGCGAGGCTTAGCATCGCCTGGAAGCCGGGAGGGGCCGGGGGGTTATTTTGGTACCCGATGATGCTCCACAGCACAGGAGGGGTGCGGGTCTGGCCGGCCCCGGCCAGCGCAGGGGGCATTTGGGGCTGGGGTTGGGACCAAGGGGCTCCTTGTCCCCAGGGATGGAGAGTGTGGGACCCTCGGGACGGGGTCTGTGGGTTCAGCTYCTGCACGGAGGGTCCCACACCCGGGGGGAGGCAGCAGGAGGATTTGGCTGCAGCCCCCAGCCCAGCCCCTGACCCTGGGCGGGTTTCCAGCCCTCGGGAATGYGGGGCTGGGCCGGACACCCAGCACGGACCTCCCGCAACCCCGGCACATCCCTGCGTGTGTGCCTCTGGCTCCTTCTCCGTGTCCCTGGGATTGGGGGGAGCCCCTGGCCCCCCCCTTGGCTCTCCCCTGTCCCTGTCTCCCCCAGCCCCCAGTGCCCGGAGCACCCCATGGCACGATGCCGGAGGTCCTGGCCGGCGCTGGGATGGGATCTGGCAAGACGGAGCGAGGCGCAGCCGTGAGCATAAGGGGCTGCAAACGGGGGTGTCCGGCTGGCCCCTGCGCGTGGCTGCTTTTTGTCGGATTTCGCCCCATTTTTCTTCCCGATGCCATAAATAGCAGCGGAGCTGCAGGAGCTGCTTCCATCTGCCCRGCCTGAGCCGCTGCCTCCACCCAAGGCAACCAGATGGTGGAAAACAATCCTGCCCGCTGGCACTGCCCCGGCCCCCGGCGCTGCCGCCAGCCGTGCCCGCGGGGGAGCATCCGCCGGCATTCCCCGTGGGAAGGGGGACACGGCTCCCGGAGGGGGCAGCTCCCAAAGCCCCAGGGCTAGGCAGCACCCGGGGACAAGCAGCACCCAGGGACATGCAGCACCCAGGGACATGCAGCACCCAGGGACAGGCAGCACCCAGGGACATGCAGCACCCAAAGACAAGCAGCACCCAGGGACAAGGAGCACCCAGGGACA
>JASVER010000213.1:65799-81632 GCA_030449065.1 Oceanodroma leucorhoa
GCCGGGCGGGACAGACAGACAGACATCAAACGGACGGACGGACCCGCTGCCCTTCACCCTGGCTGAGGTCACCCAGTGGGTGCCCAGCTCCTGCGCCGGGCGCATCCCCGTGCCGGGAGGGGGGCCACGGGGCTGGATGGGGCCCCCCCCTTCCCGGCTGCCACGTCCCCCAGCCGCGGGGAGCTGGCGCGGTTCCCCCCGCGCCGCCGCCAGCCGCCTGAACCGGGCCCAAGGCAAACAGGAGCCGCCGGGACRGTGCTACCGTGCGGGGCGGGAGGCGATGGAGCGAGGGGGGGGACACGTCCCTGCGCCCCCCTCCCCCCCAGCTCGGGTCTGGGCACCCCCAGAGAAGCCCAGCAGCCAGGCGGGTGTACACACAACCGTATATTTCGTAATAAATAATGTACAAATCCGCACGCGCCCTCGGCGTGCGCCGGCACCGCTGCCGCGGGGCCGCATCCTGCCATCGCCTCTCGCTCGCTGCCCCGGCGCACCCCAGGAATTAAGGGGGAGGGTCCCCGGGCTGGGGAGGGGGGTTAAAAAAAATGCCTTTTTTTTTTTTTTYTTTTTCACCTGGGAAAAAGGTAGTTGGGGCAAAACGCTCCCCGATAGCCGGATCGGTGGCAGCAGGACGGGTGCAGGATGAGGCCCGTCCGGGCTCTGCGCTGAGCTCGGCTGAAGGTCGCGGGGACCGACGCTGGTGTCCCAGGCACGCCGCGTGCCGCCGAGCCCCCGCGCCRCGGCCGGAGAGCTGGCGCTGTGCCGTGCCGGGGCAGAGAGCGCAGGGAGGGCTTTTTATCCGCATCCTCGTGTTTTTTCCCCAAAAGAAACCCCATGTTTCCTTGTGGGGTGCAGGGCAGGGTTACAGAGGGTGATCCCCGCTCCCGGCACCTTCGGCCACCCCYGGCATGGGCGCACGGGGCAAAGCGCCAGGCAGGGGACCCCTTCCCATCCCAGCCCCTTCCCCTATTCGCTTCCACCCCCTCTTTTATTCTTTTTTATTTAAATAACCCCTGTGGAGCCGCGGCCCCGCTGCCGGCAYCACCGGCACCGCGGTCCCCAGGGCTGAGCACCAAGAGCTGCCCCGCACGGGGCTGGGGGCGAGGGCAGGGGCAGCACCGGGGGGGGGCTGGCGAGGCCGGTGGGGGCTGCCCGCTGTCACCCCCTCCTCATGTCCCGGTGGCCCCCTGCTCCGCTGTCCCCCGGGGTCACGGTGCGAGGGTCCCACTCCACGTGTCCCGTGTGTGTCCCCCCGCCGTCGGTCGTTATAAATGAGCGCGGGTAAAAGCGACGGGGAAAGGGAGGGCAGAGCTGCGCCAGGGAGGGGACACGGAGAGGGCCGCGGCACTCACGGCTGCCCCCGGATCTGGCCCATCCTTCGCCGGCTGCTGGGGGTCCGGCGAGTGGCCGTGGGGCCCGGGGCTCGGGCACCGGAGGCAAAGTCCATCACCTCGGGGGGAGCCCGGCGCATCTCACTGGACCCCATCTCCCGTCGGATCTCGGCCAGCGCCTCGGCYGGGGCCGTCAGCAGGCGCTGGAAGAAGCTCTCCCGCCCCGCCGGCCGCTCCTGGCAGGTGAAGGTGACGGCCGTGCCGGTGTCCGCCTTCATCTCCCGTGAGAAGCCGTCGGAGGTGCCGTCAAAGCAGCGGCCGATGGCGATCTCCTTGGCCARCCGCGGGTTCTGGTCCGTCACCGTGTAGATGCCGTAGTTGTGACCCAACGGGTCGACCGGTGCCAGCATGGTGAAGGCGGCTGTGTGGTTGTTCTCCGCCACGGGCGGGTGACGGCTCAGGTACTCCCGGAGGAGGCTGTTGACGGCCGTGCGGCGGCAGCTGCCTTGGGGGATGATGGAGACCAAGGTGCGATCCACCAGGCTCTGGTCGAAGAGCATCCCGCTGCACTTGAACTCCACACAGGCACCCGAGGTGTTCTCCAGCAGCATGTCCTGCACGCTACGGGTGTCACGCAGCCCGTAGAGCTGCCCCCGGGTGCGGGGGTGGCTGCCCCCCACATTACGGGACCTCACCATGTACTCCTGCGGTCCCTCGATCTGCACCTTGATGAAACAAGCCCTGAACTCCTGAGGGTTGGGCCACCATGAGAGGTAGTCGCCGGTCCAGGAGGTCAGGTCGCTCTCCTTGAAGGGAACCACGTTGTACTCGTACTTGTCCACCTCCACGCGGTAGAAGCGGAGGTGGTTGGCAGTGACCGGCGCCTCCTCGCACTCCTCGAGGCTGCGGTAAGGGTAGATGGGACCGTTGGTCTCGTCAACGTTGTTGGGGTCGGGCTTGGCCACGTTGATTTGGAAAGCCGTCTTCTTCAAGTTGGGGTCATCGTGGTCCAACCGGCGGTAGCCCAGCTTGCCCAGATAGGGCTGGGACACCCCGATGGCGTTGGGGTTGAGCTTGGGGCTGGAGGCCACGGCTTCCAGCTCCTCCCCGCCCAGCGTGGCGGTGACGTACGCCGAGTAGGCGTCGGGGCGCTGGCCGTCGCAGAAGGCGGGCAGGCAGGCGCCGTTGGGACCCGTCACCACGCTGTCGAAGCGACCCCATGCCCGGGGGTTGGCGGGGTAGCCGGGCTGGGGCTCCAGGTTGATGAGGCTGATGACCACCCCTTCCAGTTGCTCGTAGGGGTTGAACTTCTCGTTGCTGTAAGCCCTGACCTTGACGAAGCACCGACGGTCCTCCGGCACATCCAGGTTGAAGAGACGCCGCTCCCGGATCTCCAGGTTCCCCACCAGGAAGGTCCTCTCCTCCCTCTTCCCCCGGCTCCCCYCAGCCGGCCGGAGGACCCCCTCGTCCTCCCACAAGCCAGTCTCGGGGTTCAAGGACCACAACTTCATCTTCTGCAGGTGCTCCGGCATCCGGACCTGCCCCGCRTCCATCCGCACCTCCACCGGTCCCGTCTGCAGCACCGCGCCGGTCTCCCCTTCCCGAAAATCCACGGCGAACATGCCGTAGGTCCTCAGGGGGACGATGTCCCCCTCGGCGTCGGTGAAGCTGAGGTCGCTGGAGGCGGCGCTGGCTGTCGCCATGTCCCTGGGGTCCAGGAAGGTGACGCTGGCTTTGACCGTGCCCCTGAAGACCTCCCCGGAGGGACGGAGGAAGGTGCCGGCAGGAAGGACGAGCTCCCCGACGGGCTCCCGGCCGCTTGCCTCCCCCAGCGGGATGGCGTTGCTCCGGCTGCTGTCCAGGTCCACCGGCTCCTTCTTCCGCAGCATCTTGACCTCCTGGTAGACGGCACCGCCGCGGCGGTTGAAGGGCAGGACCTTGACGGCATCCACGAACCTCTGCTGCCGGTCCACGAAGCGAGCCACCAAGCGCTGCGTGTCCGGCGGCACCTCGATGGTGAAGGAACCCTTGTAGCCGGTGAAGCCRACCTTCCTCCCGCCCAGGAAGATCTGCCCGAAGCGCAGGGGCTCGCCSGTGTCGGCCGCCGTCACCCGTCCCTGCACCAGGACGCGGGGCTGGGCGCAGGGTCCGCAGCCGCACTCAGCCACCACCTTGACGGGCAGCAGGGAGCCGGCGCAGGGGATCTCCCGCATCTCCATCCTCCGCACCCCGCAGCAGTGCCCCGCGTCCGCCCCGCACCCCGACTGGTCGGCCGGGCTGCCGGCACACGGGGCGGGCGGGCAGCGACCCACGTCGTAGTAGCGGGAGCCGGCCGCATCCTGCGGGCACTCGCTGGGCAGCTCCACGAGGCTCGGCTCCGGCTCCGGCTTGCAGCTCTGCTGGCCCTGGGCTGGGGGGGGGACAGGGGGGTGACTTAGGCTGACCCTCCCCACCGCCCACCCCATCCCGGGATGCTGCTGCCGCTAACGAAGCCCATCCCGTTCTTACCCAGCACGGTGAGCTGTGCCGGCGCCGATTTGATGGCACCYGCCTCGGTGCTGGCTTTGCAGTGGTAGGTGCCAGCCTGCTCCGGCGCCAGCCCCCGCAGCRCCAGGCGGCTGCCGTACCGGTGCGCCTTCCTCTCCAGCAGCGTCCCGTTGTGGTACCTGCCGGCACGGGGATGGGCTCAGCGGGGAGGCGGCTGGGGCTGCCTTTCCCCGCCGTCCCCAGTCCCGGCTTCCCGCTGTCCCGACCCCGCTCACCAGTAGTACTTTTTGGGCACGGGGGTGCCCGAGGCTTTGCAGCAGAAGGTCACCTCCTGCCCGGCCACCCGCACCTTCGCCTTGGGGTGCAGCACCATGTAGGGCTTCTCTGCAGGGGAAGAAGGTGGCAGAGGGTGCAACGAGCCGCGGCCGCCCCCCTGGATCGCTCCCCCCCCCCACCGTGCATCCTTCGGGGAGGTCCCTCGAGGGGTGCACGGCTCAGCCCCCTCCCCGCGCCCCGACGCTCACCCAGCCTCTGCAGCATCACGTGTGCCACCGCCACGCCGGAGCCGTTGGAGACGATGGGTGCCAGTCCCGGGGCGAAGCCTTCGCGGTGGGCGCTGATGTTGGCGGGGGTGCCGTGGCAGAGCCCCGCCGCGGCGAAGCGCCCGCGGGCATCGCTGCGGGCCAGCAGCACTGGCGGGCGGCCCTCCAGGTAGATGCGGGCGTCCGGCAGTGCCGYGCCGGTGGCAGAGACGACGGTGCCCTGCAGCGTGTGCTCAGGGCAGGCTGTGGGGCGGCACGGCGCTCAGACCCCGTGGCCGTGGCCGTGGGGGGCACCGGGGAGGGGGTCCCCCCATCCCTGAGGGCAGGTACCTGGGCAGGGCGAAGCGGGGCATTTCTGCACCTCGGTGGGGCGGCCGGCGCACGGCACCTTCTTGGCTTTCTTGCAGCTCCGGCGTCGGATGCGCGTCCCGGCGCTGCCGCAGCTGCGGGAACAGGGGCCCCAGGCGCCCCACTCCATCCACGCCGACTCTGCGGGGGAGATGCCGGGCGGGCATCGGGCACCGCGCTCCCCCCCAGCCCCCAGCCTGGGGCAGCCCTGCACCACGGGGACACTGGGGGGGGGTCCCCAACCGGGGAGGTTCCGTCCAGCCGCCCGTGCCCGGCAAAGCCCCGGCTCACCCCCCCGCGCCCCTGCCACGCTATTTTTACCAGCGTGGCCTCTGTTATTGCAATTAAGCTGACGATGTGCAGGCGGCGGCGGCTTTGCCCSGGGAGCTGCCGTGTTGGCGCGGGGGCTGCGCACCAACGGCCCCGCGGGACCCCTCGTGCCGCCGGCGGTGGGAGAGGAGCCGGAGGCAGCCGGGGCCAGGCGGCAAGCGGCGGCTGGGGGGCAGGTGGGTGCCGGGGGGGGGTGCCGGGGTCCCTACCTGGGCAGGGGCCGGCGCTGCACGGCCGGCGCTCCACGGCTTTGCCCTTGCACTTGAGCTCCTTGAGCGCGGCCACCAGCCGGGCGTTGACGCAGCGGCGGGTGCGGGTCTGGGTGCCGCTGCTGCCGCAGGCGCTGCGCGAGCAGGGGCTCCAGGAGGACCAGTGCGACCAGTAGATATGCTCTGGGGCAGTGGGGAGGGGGTGCAGAGGCGTTAACTGGGGACCCGCCACCCACACCCAGCTCCGTGGGGGGCACGTGCCCAGCGCCGTGCGCCCGGGGGKTGGCTGCTGGAGAGGGGGTGGCTCTGGTGCAGCCGCAGCTGCGGCAGCACCCGGGGGGATGCAGCAGCAGGGGGGTGACGGGCAAAGGGTGAGCGTAGCARTGGGTATGGACCCCCCCCAAAGTGCCAGCGGGGTCCGGGGGGGGTGGGATGCGGCAGGGACGGGCACTCACCCAGCGGGCAGAGGAAGCGGATGTGGTAGTTGGAGCAGATCTTCCCCTGCGGCTGCTCCTTGTTCACGCAGCGAAAACCCTTCTTGGGGCTGACGTGCACCACCTCGCCCACCTCCTCGGGCAGCTCCCACTCGGTGGTGCGGGCCTGGATGGCCACCGGCCGCTGGCAGACGCGCCCGCGGTAGTAGAAGCGAATGGCTTCCAGGCTCTCGTAGTCCCCGTCCCCTCCGGGGTGGTCGATGTTGAACCAGGACGTCCACTCGGCTCCTCCGCCTGGGATGGAGCGAGCCCTGAGCGCGCCGATGGGGAGCACCCCCCCCACCCGTCCCTAAGCACCCCGGGGTGCCGCCGGGGCTGGGGACAGCTCAGGGACATTTGAGGGCAGCATGGACAGAGGATGGGCGGATGAAGCACGTGGGGATGGAGGGCACCGGGGGACTTGGCGTGGGAGCCTCAGGGTGCACAACGTCCCTGCTGCGAGGGTCCCATGGGGACACCATCGTGGGGGGAGATGGCACCTCCCAGGCTGGCGTGGTGGGCATTGCCCCGTGCAGCCCTTTTGGGGTGTCCTGGCCGCGGGTCCCCAGTGGGACGGTGTCCAGCGGGGGGGGGCTCGGGGACAGCCGTACCTGCCGTGTCCAGGTCGAGGTCTGCCAGGCTGGGGGCGGCTTTCCAGGGCTTCCCCGCGGCACCGCTCTTGCCCGGCTCCGAGTCGTTCTCCAGGGGCTCTGGGGGAAGCACAGGGTGAGAGCACCCAGCACCGGGGCACCCTCTCCCCAGGGCACCCAGTGGTGCCCAGYGGGTCCCTCGCCGAGCCGTGGACACCAACACCACGCAGCAAAGCTCAGCCAGCGCCGGGATGGACCACGTCCCAGCAGGGATGGGGATCCCCCTCCCACCCTGAGCCCCCCGGCCCCGCATCGTCACCCAGGCAAGGGACTCAGGGCAGGATTTACCGGCTCCGTGGGGCCAGGCGGGTGGTGTCATTGTCCGGGGGGGCTGAGGACRGGCTGCAGCCTCCCTGCCAGCCCGGGGTGGACCGAGGGGCAGCCGAGGCTGGTGCTGCGTGGCGAGTCCGGCCATGCCGGGACCCACGCCATGTCCACAGGCTGTACGCCRGGGAAACGCTGCCGGCGAGCTCCCGGCTGCCCCAGGGCAAGCTCGGCCCCGGGGGTGATGCGGGAGGGGGAGACGAGCCGGGGTGCCCAAGGACATGGCACGAACCCGGCGTCACACTGAGCCCCACCAGCCGAACCGGGAGGCGGCAGGAATTTGGGCTGCAAAACCACAGCCGGCAAGCAGAGACGCTGCCACGGCAGCGGCCAGCCCAGGGGGGCTCGCTGYGCACCCCGGGTGGAGGGTGGCCCCCCTCCATCTCCCACCGAGCCCGCCAGCCACGTCCCACGGCAGTGAACCCCCCGGGAGCGGGGTCTGCCAGGGCAGCCCTGCCGCCTGCCCCTCGTGGGGGTCATCCCGGGTGCTGGGACGGGGGGTTCCGCCGTGCTGGAGGGGACGGATGCGGGGAGCAGGTCCCTGGAGAGAAACCTGGCCCCTGGTGCCTGTCACCCACGGGGACTGGGCAGGATGCGGCCAAACACTCAAGACACCCCGGTGCAGCCTGGACCGCTGCGAGTACCCCACAGGCATGCAGTGGGTACCCACGGGCACCCCACGGGCACCCCACGGGCACGCAGTGGGCACCGTCCCTCCACCAGCAGCAATCCCACGGCAGGGGGGACTTGACCCTGCCACCTCCTGTCCCCTCCTGTCCCCTCCCCGGGTGGCAGGGAGCTGGGGGACCGCGGGACCTGTCGCAGCCCCTGTTCTGCAGGTGGATGGATTTTTCTCCCCGGACCAGGAACATTCCCGGCTCAGTTTCGCACGGACGCTGCCCTTGGCACCTTGCGGAGACCCCCGCGGGGCTGGGGGGCCTCAGCACCAGGGGGCCAAAGCCCCATGGAGCAGCTGGGGTGGCCGAGCCAGCCGGGGCTTCCCGCAGGTGCCCAGCCATCCGGCGCCGGAGCAGGCAGGGACGTGGCGCACGGCACGTCCCCGTCCCTCCGGTGACATGGCCCCGGGGAGGGCAAAATTGCCCTGAGCCTCGCCAACGTGTCCTCCCACCGGCAGATGCCAGAGGGACCGTCCCCAGCTGTGCCCACGACCCTGGCGCACCTCTGGCCCTGGCGCACATCTGGCCCTGGCACATATCTGGCCCTGGCGCACATCTGGCGAGCGCTCAGCCCCATCCCCGTCCTGCCCCGCGTCGCCGCCACCAGCCCCCGGGAGGGCAGGGGTGCCCCCGACGGGTGGCGGGGATGGGTCCCCGCGCCGTGGTTAGGCGGCAGACCCGGCCTTACCTGGTGCCCCGGCACCGTGCAGGGCGGCGAGAGCCAGGAGGGCCAGCGCCAGCCCCCCCATGGCTGCCCGCGCGGCGGCAGGTCAGCCGGCAACTGCGAGCGCGGCGGCACCGCGGGTCTATATATGAGGCCTTTCCCCCTCGCGCCGGCAGACAGCAGCAATCGGCTCCTGGCACTCGGGGCCGTCGGCTCTGCCGGGGCTGGATCGGTGTCAAGAGGGAAGCGGGAAGGAGCCCTCCCCGACGAGCCGGCCGCGCGCTGCCGCTCACCGCTCCAGCCCGGGAAACTTGAGGGTTTGTTTTTGTAAAGCTGCTAAAATTGGATGCACTTGGGAATGCGGAGGGGAGGGAAGGGAAAAAGCGGAGCGAGCCCGGCCTCGGCGCTCCTGCGGTTGGGGTCAAGGTGCCAGCGCTCCCCTGGCACCCGCTGCCTCGGGGCACGGCGGGCTGGCGGGGCCGGTGGGCGCCCGCGCCGTGACCTGGCCCACGTGGGTCCGCTGGAGCTGCCCGCGGCCCGACGCCGAGGCGGAGCTGAGGCCGTGCAGAGCTCGGTGCACCCATGGCCCCGACTGCCCCCCCGGGGCTGCAGGGTGCAAAGCACCCAGCGGCGCTGGCGTGTGATGGCGAAGGGGTGGGGACCCCCCCAGGATCATCCCCAAACCGCAGCTGCCCGCGGCTGGGGACCGCAGCCCCCTCCCACAGCCCGGCCGGCGGAAATCCCGGCGCATTCCCTGCATTCCCCGAAACTCCGGCTGCAGCGAGCTCCCCGGCTGGAGGGAGGCAGCTCCCAGCGCTGTTGCRGGGTCAAGAGCACCCCCTCTGCAGGGACAGGGGGGGACGGTCCCCAGCRGTGGCTCGTCACTGCCCTCCCTGTTAATTAAACACCCCACAGCGAGGGGGCTGCTCCCGCGACCCCTCCCCGGCGCGTTCGAGGGTTTCAGGCAATGGGGGGATGCGGCAGCACCGGGGACCCCGCAGCCACCCACGGGACCCCRGCGGCTGCCCACGTCCCCATGGGATGGGGGACAGAGGAGGTCACACCGGGTCTGGTTGGCGACAGGTCCCAGGGGACATGGCACRGGGGGGGTCAAGCGGGGACACGGTCGAGTCCCTCGCATGGAACCGAGTCCTGGCACAAGTCCCCGAGCCCAAACCCTGCCGAGAGGCCACTGTCCCCAGGCAGACACCGACCCCGGGGAAGAGCCACCAAGCGCTTTATTCCCGGGGGACTCGCAGGGCCACCACGCACTCGGTGCCGGGGTACTCGGGGGGGTTGAGCTCAAACTTCTTCTGCACGTCGTAGGGGAGGAATCGCCCGGCCACGAAGTGCTGGCGGCCCAGGAAGCGGCGGGCGCACTGCTTGGGCGCCGACAGCGACACCAGGACGTCGGGGCTGATCCCGCCGCTGCTCCCGGCCTCCACGTCCCACCCTGCGACGGCAAAAAAGACACGGGGAAGGGGTCAGCGGGTGGCCCCAGGGGACGCGGCAGCTCCGAGCCGGTGCGCCGGTGGAGGATGCTCCGGGGTGGTGGAGGTGGGGAGGGCACAGGGAGGGTGGGGTGCGCGTCCCCCCGCTCCGGCATCGCCGCCCCGCGTGGCTCCGGCCGCGTCTTGGCACYGTGCGGGGTTTTTCTTGGTGGGGATTCACCGGCGGCCGTGCCGAGGGCTCCTGTTTGCTCCTGCAGCGGGGGTGGACGCGGCGGGGGGGGTGGTGGTGATGGCAATTCCAGGCCTGGCCACCAGACACCCGGGTGTTTTCAAATTACATCATGTCTCAGTTCAGGGAGTTTGTTATTTACCGTGGATGCCCTGAACGCATCCGTGGGGAGCGGCCGCCAGCCCCGGCTCCCGGCGGGGATGCTGCCAGGCTTGAGGGGGGGGGGAGAGCGGGGGGTCCCCGGGGCTGTCCCCACCCTGGGAGGGCACCGCAGGGGCTCCCCGGCCGCCCGGGCGCCGAGCCCAGGGTGACGCCGCGGTGGGCAGGGTGACAAGCCCGGGGTGCGGGGTGCAGCGCACAACGGGGGGTCCCATCCTGCCCGGGGGGCTGAGCGCAGCGCCGGACCTGAGGGCACGTCCAGGCTGACGATGGGGATGCGGACGTGCTTCAGGGTGGCCAGGATGTGGGCGCAGGGCTCCCTCCCCTCGCCCGCCTCCGCCTCGGCTCCCAGCACGGCGTCCACCACGGCGTTGTAGGCGTCATTGATCAGCTGCACCTGGGGGGGCGGGACACGGTGGGCAGCGGGTGGGGGGTCCCCCGGCCACCCCCCATGTGACAGGCACCACGCCGGGATCCCGTCCTCCTGCCTAAATAGACTCACCCAGCAGCCACTGCCAAAAAATGTCCCCCCAACCCAAGCCAAGGCGGGGAGGGGGGGACGAGGGGCGCGGTGGCGGGGCAGAGCCCGGCACGCCGAGACGCGCGGCCCCGGCCAGGGCAGCGCTTTCGGGTCACATTCCTCCCGCCGAGCCCGGCGCTTCCAACAACAACAGAGCCGGTGGCTGGCGGGGCCGCGGCAGCCGCCGCTGGATTTCATGGCATCCCCGGGCTCCCAGCAGAGCTGGGGGCGGGCGGGGAAGGAATAAAAATGAATAATGAACTCAACCACGTCAGCCGGTGAGCGCGGCGGCGGCTCCCGGGGGGGGCTCACCTCGGTGGGGAGGTAGGAGAGGAAGGGGATGTCCATCTTCTCGCACTGCGTCGTGAAATCCCGGTACAGGGGGTCCGGGGAGCGTTTGGGGTAGAAGATGGTGGGCTCGTAGTCCTGCGCGGTGGAGAGCGGGGATGCGGTGTCGGAGCCCGGCACCGCTCGGGGATGAAGAGGAGGAGGAGGAGGGGAGGAAGATACCTACAAAGATCCGCAGGTGCCGGGCGCACACCAGCCCAATGGCCCCGTTCTGCGCCGGGCCGCACACCACCAGCACCGTGGGCTGCTTCCGCGGCAGGGACGGCAGCGGGAAGGCCTGCCGAGAGGGGACGGGGACGTCATGCCGCTGCTGAGCCCCGACCCCTGGGTCGGCCCTGGGGATGGCACCCGGCGCCGGGGACGTGGCAGGGACGGGGGGACCAGGGCTTGAGGGGCAGATGGACCCGCGGTGGGGATGTGCTGCTGGGTGGGCAGCACGGTGCACGGTGGGATGGGGGTGATGCCCAAGGTGGGGTGGGGACAGCACCCATGGCAGGATGGGGACGGCATCCAGGGCAGGATGGGACACGTGATGGGATGGGGATGATGCCCACAGTGGGATGGGGATGGCACCCACAGCAGGACTTGGATGGCATCCTGCAGCAGGATGGGGATGGTGCCCATGGTGGGATGGGGGTGATGCCCATGGTGGGATGCCGATGGTGCCCACAATGGGATGGGGATGATGCCCATGGTGGGATGCCGATGGTGCCCACAATGGGATGGGGATGGTGCCCATGGTGGGATGGGGATGATGCCCATGGTGGGATGCCGATGGTGCCCATGGTGGGATGGGGATGATGCCCATGGTGGGATGCTGACGGTGCCCACAGTGGGATGGGGATGATGCCCATGGTGGGATGCTGACGGTGCCCACAGTGGGATGGGGATGATGCCCAAGGCAGGACAAGGACGATGCCCAGGACAAGGACGATGCCCGTGGCAGCACGGGGCTCCCCGCCAGCCTGCAGGGAGGCAGCCGCGCGCTCCACATACCAGCAGCCTGCAAAGGGAGGCTCTGTTTATCCGTTGACGGATTTTTTTCCTGCTCACCGAGCCTGGCTCCTGGTCCCATCCAACCGCCAGAGACCCGAGCGGCACGGCCCGCTTGCAGCCTGGACAAAGCCGCGTTTGCCTGGCCCCGGCCCTGGCCCTGCCCCAGCGCTGGCCGCACTGCCAGCTGCCTTGAGGTTGCTGGGGACATGCCAGGAGGGGACGATGCTGGGGACCCTGGCTGGGTGGGGGGACACCCAAGCTGGGGTCCATGGATGCTCTCCCAGGCTCAGCCCCACGAGGAAGAGGAGGATGCTCGGCCCCACGAGGAGGATGCTCAGCCCTTCTCTCCCCAGCTGGGGCTGGTGGTGGAGCTGGGGGTGCTGCGATATGGGGGTCCCTGGAGGGGTGGGCAGCCCCATGCCATGGGACCAGGACCAGCCCCGAGGCAGCACCGGGATCCAGGGAGGCTCCAACACCCAAATATTTCCCCTCCTCAGGCAACTCCTCTGCCCTTAAAGGAGGGGAAGGCAGAAAATGGTCCAGACACCTTCAACGGAAAATCTGAGCCAGGCGGGCGTGGAGCTCACCGGCCTCCTGTGCACAAAGCTGCCCTTGATGCTGCACCTCCGCTCGCCCACTGCTGCCTCCTCCTCCTCCTCCTCCTCCTCCTCACATCCAGCACGAGCACTCGGGGCTCGCAGCAACAAGAGAGCAGTGCCAGGGCATGGGGAGCCCTGGGGAGCCCCCCAGCACCCTCCTCCCCGCACACAGCAAGGGCAGCCGGTGCCCGGCAGCACCGATCGATACCCCAGGGAAGGGCTGAGCATCCCCCTCCCGCGGAGGGTGGAACCCCCGGCCCTGGGTGAGCCCGATTCACCCCAGGGGAAATAATGAAGAGTGGCCGAGGAATGCAAAAATACCCACCCAGGGAGAGGCTGCAGCCCTGGCACGGCTAGAGCATCGCTTCCCCTGTCCCCCGTCCCCACACCTTGGTCTGGGGCAGGAGGGTGACCACAGCCAGGGGTGGGAAAAGCCACGAAGGGGACAGGATGGGACGAGGGTGGGAGAGCAGTTGGCAGCGAAGCCCCCAGCCCCGGTGGAATGTCCCCTGGCCATCTCACCTTGGTGACGGCCATGGCACAGGCGTGTCCCCAGATCTCGATCAGCTGCTGTCGCCCAAACCGATAATCCTCCAGCAGCTCCTTCTCGATGGCCTCGGCCTCCGCCTTGCTGCGGGGGGAGCAGACGGCAGTGAGGACGGGGACGTCCCCCCACCCCTGGGGACCCCGGTCCGTCCCCAAGGTGCGGGGCAAGGGATGCTCGGGGTGCCGAGTGAGCGGGCTGGGGGCTCGCAGGGCTCAGGGTGGGCACAGCCAGCGGCTCGGGGCTTGGGACGTGCACGGCCGGCAGATTCGGGGGCCTGGCACCGCAGGACGGGGGCTGCGTTTCGTGCGAGGCACGGCCCTGGCCGCGGCCCTGGGCTCGCGGGGATCGGGCTGTTACATAAAGGCGAACAATGCTGCGGTTGTTCCTTTGCTGCCGAGCCCAAAAGTTGGCAGGGCCGGGGAGCCTCCAAATTGGACAATAATTGCTCACATCTGTTGGCTCACCTGCGCCGCGGATGGGAACAGCGTGTGCCGGATCCAGCGTGCCGCTGCCGCCGCRCTTGTTATGGAAGGGACGGTGAAATCTGGCCCCCGGGAGAGGCCGGAGTCGGGATCCCGGCAGCCCAGGGGTGGAAACCCGCAGCCCATGGGGGAGCTGGGGTGCCCTGGCCCTGGCCATGCTCCCATTTTGGGGGTGCACACTCACACCTCGCTCGGTCCCAGTCCCGGGGAGGGGACCCGCCGGCGCCCCACCAAGTGCCGGAATGGTGTGGTGCTACCGGCCCCGGGAGCTGGGGGGGTTACGGGGCCGGGGTCCTGCCRGGTCCCTGGCTGCGGGGTGGCCCCCCACCATCCAGGCTGACCCCACGGACCAGCCACRTGCCCCGGGTGTCCTGGCGGCCCCCAGAGCCCCCGTGTCCCAGCAGACCTGTACCACGCTGTGCCCTGGGTGTCCTGGCAGCCCCCAGAAACCGTTTAGATCCGACATCCCCTGGTCATTCTGGCAGGCCCCAGAGAGCCCCTATTCCCCGGCCGTCCTGGCAGACCCCATCCCACCCCATCCCCTGCGTGTCCCGACAACCCCATAGACCCTATAGACCTGCCATGCCCTCGCCACTCTGGCAGATCCCACAGACCCTCCAAACCCCATCCCCTGGCCGTGCTGATGGATCCCATTGACCCCGCGTCCTCTGGCTGACCCCATAGACCCCCCCCATCCCCTGCATGTCCTGGCAGACCCCACGAGACCCCAATGCCTCGGCCATTCTGGCAGACCCCCAGAAAAACCTCATCCTGCCCCATCCCATCCTTTCCCATCCCATCCCTCCCATCCTGTCCCATCCCCATCCCTGATCCCGATCCGTTGGTGCCCTCTAGTGAGTCCCAGCCCGGTCCCAGCCCCACAGCAGGGTCCTGTGGGCAAATAGGGGGGGGGRAAGGGGCCAAATCCAGCCCCCGGTCCCCCCTCCCGTGCCAGGGCCCCAGCTGTGTTGTCGCTCGCCCAACAAAAGGCACGTTTCGGTTCTGACAGAATTCCCCGCGTCTGCTCCAGGGGAGAACATTGCCCATAATCGCTGCTGGCAGGGAAACCTGGGCCCCGGCCCGGGCTGGCTCCCGCTGTCCTGGCATCGTCCCTGGGGACATCACGGGGCTCCCTGGGTCCTGGCTCGCTGCCCACCTGGGAAGCAGCGTCCCCCCCAAACGCTCCGGGGTGCACGTTCGCTGCCAGCCCTCCCCGCTCACCCCGGGCTTTGCAGTTTGGCTTTGTTACAGGGCCTGGGGACGCGGTGAGGGGGAAATGCTGCTCCTGTTCCCTGCGCGGGGGTAGACACCCCTCAGAGCCCAGGGGAGACCCAGCAAAGCCCAGTTCAACCCAGTTACTGGTGCCTCCCAGAGGGGACGGTGGATGGCCGGGGCTGCCGCTGYGCCGACGGGGCAGAGACCTTGGGGGGAGCCGGAGGGAGGGGAGCTGACAAACAAGGGGCTCGAGAGGATCCCTCCTGCGTCCCCTCCTGCACCCCGGCCCCAGGAGCGGGGTACCCCAAGCCCTACACCCCAGTTCTGCACCCCAGGCTCTGTGTCCCCCCTCTGCATCCCTGCTCCACATCCCAGTTCAGCATCCCCGGCTCTGCATCCCTGCTCCACATCCCAGTTCAGCATCCCCGGCTCTGCATCCCTGCTCCGTGCCCGCTGCTCACCCCACCCCGCCGGGGTGCAAGCGAGGGGGGGGGGACGGGGGACACCGGAGGCACCAGCCCTGCCCGGGACCGGGGTCCCCCCGCTCCGCTCCCCGCGCTGGGGACGCGTCTGCCGGAGCCATCCCTGCCGCAGCCATGGAGACCCGGGATGCAGTTGCTCTGGCAACCGAGGCTATTTGGGTACCAGCCCCCCCACCCCCCGCGGCTCGGGGGTGCGAGAAGCCGGGGTGGGATTGCCCTGGGGGACCGACTGTCCCGGGGGACACGCGTGGGGACAGCGCGGGGGCCGGAGGCACCGTGTCCCTCCCCGGAGGAGCCCGGGAGCATCAGGGGGGGCAGGAGCCGACCCGAGGGGGGTCCCGGGGCAGCGGGGGGGGGTCCCGCCCCGCCACCGGGGCCGCGGGAGCCCTCGGCACCCCCCCGGGGTCCCCAACACGTCACGCGGGGACCCGGCACCGGCCACGTCCCTGCGGGCAGTGGGGACCAGCCCGGGGGGACACCGGCCGGGGGGTCCCGGCTGTGCTGGGGGCGAACCCCGGGAGCCCCGGTGCGGGCGCACGGTGAGGGGCGCAGGCGCGGCGGGACCCCCGTATCCCCATCCCAGAGCTCCCAGTGCCCCCATCCCGCGGTCCGGCGGGGGGTTCCCCGGGGGGCCCCGGACTCACCTGAGGTACCGGGGGGGGTCCCGGCCGGGGCCGGGAGCGGAGCTCATGCCGGGCAGCGGGACCGGGCAGCGGCGGAGCCCTGCGGGAGCGGCGGCGGCACGGCCCCCCCCCCAACCCCAGCGCTTC
>JASVER010000213.1:81868-143730 GCA_030449065.1 Oceanodroma leucorhoa
GGGACCCCCCCCGCCCCTCCCCTGCACCCCGCAGCGACCCCGGGAAGCACCTTCCCTCCCCCAGGCAACGGGAAAATGTCAGAGGGACTCAAAATCGGTGGTTTTTGCCCCCTGGAAGCCACATCAGCGACCACGGGGTGAGCTCAGAGCCCGCGGGGCTGCTCCCTGCCGGACCCCAACCCCCTGCCGGACCCCAACCCCCTGCCGGACCCCAACTGTGACACTGGGGGCCAAGCCCCCACCGCGGGGGACAGGCAGGGCCGGGAGCGCAGGTACCCGGCCCCTTTCGGGCGCTTTCGGCCGCTGGAGCACAGCCCGGCTCAGCCGCGCAGCCACCGGCCGCCTCCTGCGGCCCATCCCGCGCTCCCACCCCACCCCAGGGCTCCGGGGGCGAGAGCCGGGACCCCCGGACACGCCCAAGCAGGGAAGAGCAACAATTCCACCCGGGAACGGTGAAATTTCCCGCTGGGGGATACGGAGCTGTACAGGAACACGGGCGACACCGTGGGCGACACCGCGGATCCGTGTGGTTTTAATAACGGACACCGGAACAGCCGGCAGGCGCCGCAGCCCCCCCGCGGTGCCGGGGGAAGGCGGGGGCCCGGGCCGCGCCTCAGACGTAGTACTGCAGCCCGAACTTCTCGTTGTCCATCTCGCCGGCGGGGCGCAGGTAGTAGAGCTCGTCCAGCGTCGGGGGGACCCAGCGGTCGGTGTGGAACAGGGATTCGCCCACCTGGGAGGGGAGAGAGCGCTGGGGGGGTGGGCGCAGCCGCCTCGCGGTGGTCAGCATCCCCCCCCCCCCCCCAGGGGTTTAAGCCCAGCCAGGGTGGGGGAAACGAGCTTTACTGCCCCGCGCCACCGGTTCCTGGGGGGCTCCTTCAAGCCCAGGCGAGCTGAGCTTTCCACGAGATCCAACACGGACCCAAATCCGCCGGGACGGCTGGTTCCTGCCCCGGCACGAGCCGGTGCTTCGGGGATCACCGAGGAGCACCCTCCGGCACAGCCCCCCCCCATCACGGGGGGCATCTGGGAGTCACAAACCTTCCAGCCAGGAACATCCTTCATGATTTTGGCCTCCTCGTCCAGGTTCTGCCGCAGCAGGCGGAGGGTTCTGCGAGGGAGGGGGAGGCTGAGCCCCGAGCACGGGGCCGTGACGCCCGGTGGGGGCTCCCCCCCCCCGAACCCCCGGTACCTGCGGTCCGACTCAGCCTGCAGCAGCGGCATCAGGGCGATCCGCGCCTCCAGGTCCTCGATGAGCAGCCGCCTGCGTCGGGACAGGGAGGGGGCGAGAGCTCAGTGGGGCACCGGGGGAGCACCGGGAGAGCACCGGGGGGGGATGTAGGGAAAGTAAATCCCGGGCAGGGGGTTAGAGGGAGACGGGGGAAAGGCGAGAGAAACCCGGGCAGCGCTGGGGCACCGGAGCACAGTCCCGGGGGGGGGGAACGGTGCCAGAGCCGGTGACCCCCCCCGGGCGAGGGGACGCGGGGGGTACCGGGGGGAGCGGGGCGGCACCTGCGCTCCCGGTTCCACTTGACGAGGGTGTAGTAGCCCAGCAGGAGGCTGCCGATGCCGAGCGCGAAGAGGCTGTAACCTGCGGGGGGGGGGGGGGAACGGGTGAGGGGCGGCACCGGAGGGACCGGGGCACCGGGAGGGGGCCGGGCCGGGTTGAGCCGGGCCTCCCCCCGCGGGACCTCCCGGGCCCGGCCCGGCCCCGCTGCCCGGCCGCCGCCCACCTGAGAGGCCGCGGCGCGGGAGGTGCCGCTTGTAGTCGATGGGCCCGTACCCGCCCGGCGGGGCCATGTCCTGCTTCACCTTCGGCGCCGCCATCGCGGCGGCCGCACCGACGTCACTTCCGCCGCACTCGCCGGAAACGCTCTGTGGGAGGCACCACGTGACAGCGGACCCCCCCTACCGCAGAGCGCCGCCGGCCGCGCCTTAAAGGGGCAACGGCGGCGGCGGGAAGAGGTGGGTCCCACCCCTACCGGTGCCGGTGCAGCGGGGGGAGCCCGGCGGGCGGGCGGACCGGGAGGCGGCTGCGGCCGCGACGTGTCGCCGAGTAGCCGGGCATGGGGTGGGGACGGGGGGACCGGAGACGCCCGCTGCACTCCGTGCACGGATCCTGCACCCGGGGGTGCTCAGCCCCCGAATGCACGCCCGGTACCGGGACAGGGCTCCTGCACACACGGCCCCTGCACGCCCGCATCGGTGCATAMACCCCCCGGTGCACGCCAGGTCCCGGTGCACGCTCCCCAAACCCCCCCGCGGTGCACACCCCGTCCCGGTGCATGCAGCGCCCCCCCCCCCTCCGGGGACCAAACCCCCGGCGGGACACGGCCGGGGGGGGGTGGCTGCGGGAGCTATGGGGGGGTGGGGGACGAAGGGTGGGGGGCACCCGCTGGCAGGCGGCCCCCAGCCGTGTGCACCCACCAGCAAGTGTGCACCCACCAGTAAGCGTGCACCCACCAGCAAGGCTGCACCCACCAGTAAGTGTGCGCCCACCAGCAAGCGTGCACCAAAAAGCATGCACCCACCAGCAAGCGTGCACCCGCTTGCAAACATGCGCCAAAAAGCGTGCACCCCCTGGCAAGTGTGCACCGTGGTTAAGCGTGCACCGGCAAGCGTGCCCCAGGAGCGCAGCCACGGGCAAGCGCGCGCTGACAAGTGTGCACCAAGAAGCGTGCCCCAAAAAACGTGCGACCGTGCACCTCGAGGCGCGCTCACGCGCGCACCCACCAGCGAACGTACCCCGGGCAGCCCCCAGCCCCTCACACCCCAACCCCCGGCGGTGCTCTGCCCCCCCCCGAAGGCCCCCGCAGCTCTGGGTGGCACCGCAGCCAGCACCCACCATTTTATCTGTGCAAACCCCCCCCCGGCCCCGGGGGGGTCCCGGCTCTGCTCTGGCACCGCAGGGCAGGAGCAGGGCGAGGACCCCCCCCCAGCACCCCGCGCCCCCCGGGATGGGTTTCCCTGCACCCCCCGGCTCTGCCAGCCCGCGGATGTTTCGAGATCAAGGTCACTCTTGTCTTAAGCTCTAATCGGCGGCCGTAATCCCKCGGCTGCCGCAGGGACTTAACAACTTTCCAGATGGTGTGGCCGAGGCCGCCGGGCAGGAGCCCGCCGAGATGCCGGGGGCAGCCCGGGGTGGGGGGAAAGGGCACCCTGGGGAGGGGGGACGCTTCGGCCGAGCCCCGCAGGCAGCAGCTCCCCGCTTTCTCCAGCGCTGCTTTGCTCCCGGACCCCCGCGGGAGCCGTGGGATGGGGGCGGGATCGCTGCCTCCCAGCCCAAATCCTGCCCATGGAGCCTTGGCCCGGCTGCAGCTGGGATCGCTGGGCTGGGGGGGGACAGGGAGGGGGGGACAGGGAGGACACGGGGGAGGACAAGCCCAGGGATGCCCGTGGTCCTGGCGGGATGCACCGGCGGATGCGGGAAAGCCTCCTGCTCCTTGCCCCATCCTGAGCGACCCCGTGGGCTCGTTAGTGCCGGAGCCGGGGTCTTCCTCTGCATCTGCTGCAGCTCGTTCAGCCTTTACAGGAGAAGATCAGCTTGCTCGGCTTCCCCGGTACCCAAATCATTTCATTGCATYGGAATTTGCAGAAGAACCGAGCTGAGACGTGGGCGAAGACCCTTGCGGGGGAAGGAGCAGCCAGGCTGTGACCCGCTCGCCGGCTCCTGGCCTCGTCCTCCCGCCCCCACTTTTGGCAGAGGTGGGAGTTAAACCCGACGGCGACCCGCGATTCCCACCGACGTCCCCCGGGGAAGCGCATCTGGAGGGGAAAACACGGGCGTTAGCTCCTCATCCAAGTGCTTTCCCAGGGGGTGCCCCTGGAATAAGCTGCACCTTCRGGCACAACCACAAATCCAGATCTCCAGCAGCTTCTTGGCCCATTGAGAAAACAAAACCAGCCCCTCGTTCCCTTGCTGTTAGCTTCGCTCACGCTTGGAGCACCGACTCCATCCAAACCTCATCCCCCTCCGCTGCTGCGGTTCAAGCTGCGGCTGCCCGGGGGGGGGTTCCCGCTCCCCGGCCACGTTCCCACGGTGGGAGCCRTCTCCCAACCTCCCGTGTGGTCCCTTCACCACCTCCACGGGCCCCGTGTGCTCCGGGGTCGGGCGCTGAGCTTCCATTCCCCCGGGACTCTGAGGTTTTCCCTTTGAGGATGCTCCAGAGAAGAGGCTGCACCCCCGGGGGAGGCCACCCCTGCGGCTGCTCCCCGCCATGCCGGGGCTGATGGAAACCTCCGGCTCCCTTTGTTTTCCCTGCTCTGAGAAGATAGAAAGCCATCGCTAGCTCATCATTAAGCTCACTGAGCTAATGAGGCAGGGAAATGAAGGTGTGGAGGGGATGGGAAGGCAGCACAGGGGTTTTTTTTGGTAGGGGAGGATCTAACTGGGAAATCACCGAGGGCACGGCTTGCACCGGCTCTGGACTCTGTGGATGCTCCAGCCCCACCACACGCACCAGGGAAAAGCTGGAGAAAACCCCCAAAGCCACGTCTGGGGGACGGGGGCTTACGATTCAGGGGATGAATTAAAGACACCAGATGAGGAGAAGGGAAAAAGGAAGAAATTCAGCCTCGTTTTCCAGCAGACGGGGTTTGTTTCTGGGTTCGGAGCGTTTAATGCTTACCTGGGGATTTTTCCACTGGCAAATTATCTTAACGAAGCCGGCGTGACTTTGGCAGGACACCTACGCGCGTTCCCTGATCCAGCCTGGCTGTGCGCGGGGAGGGGGAGGGAGAAGAAAAGCAGGAGAGATCAGTCAGCTCRTTTACAACGAGAAATCCCCATTCCTGAGCAACCCAAAGCCCCCAGCTCCCTTCCACCTCGGAAGCCGAATTTCTGCCTTTAGCTCCGACCAGGTCCGGTGGCTTTGCAGGACCCCGAGACCCCCCAGCTCGGGGGCTCCTGGGCCGGAGTGGGGGAGCTCAAGGCTGAGGGAGACTCTATCCCCAGGGAAAACGGAGGCCAGAGCTCTGCCCCACCACTGGCTCCGTGCYGAGGCATCCCGGGACGCTTCACGCCGCCCGTTAATTGCCAGAAGACACAAAACCCATCGGGGTTTTTCTGCTGCCTCCCCTGCAGCGGGGAGAAGGGTGCSGGGGGACGGGCTGGAGCAACACCCCGGCATTGCAAACCTGGGGCACCGACAAAAATAAAACCCCCCCGTGGTGACATCTCCCTTCCCTGCATCGCTGCAGAGCACTGGAGAAGCCAGGGGTCTGGTCCAGGCAGGAGCAGCACCACGATACGGGAACTACTGGGAATAATGTTCCTTGATATAAGGAAAAGAGCCGCCCAGCAACGAGGGGCTGCCTCGGGCTGGGGTCTTACATCCACAGGGGGTCATCATCCCCCCCCCGAATCCCGAGTTCCCCCCGAGAGCCTGGGGTGATGCGGGCACCACGCACGGGTCCACTTCAGGAGGGGCTGACGGCGCAGGAGCGGGGTCGGGGTCTCTGGAGCAGACGGAGCGGGGGGCCGAGTCCCCGGGGCCGCCCCCCCAGCCAGGGCCGGCGTGCCGGCTGCCCCGAGCTCGGGCGATGGGTGCAGCGCCGAGTGCCGGGGGTTGCGTAAATGGGATTATTTCTGCATCGTAGGGGGAAGGAACACATTTGATGAGGTTTCCACGTACCGCCTGAACCCATAAACCCTGMTTTACCTTTCTCTAGGGCTGTCAACTCAAAACCTCATAAATCCCATCGAACGGCTCCATCCGGCCATTCCGAAAGACAGGAGAAACCGGTTTCGTAGCACACCACCCTCTTATCCCACAGACCTGTAATTAGCAGAGCAGGAGGCTCCGACCTGGCGCTAATTTTAGCAGCAGACTTGAAGGAGTCGGTCCTTTCTCTGCAGGACGATGGCCGCCAGGAAGAGCACCCRAGGGCTGATGTGCCGAGCGCTGTCCTGCTTTTAAGCCTGACTTAAAAGCCAGGCTTTATTACTGCGAAAAGGGAACAAACAGAAGTTGTTTTGTTTTTCAGAAGTCATTATTTCACAGCTCGGGTTGTCTGACAAATTCCTTTTCAAGTAAATAACCTTTATCCTTAGGAATAGGATTCCTTATTCAAATCATCATTAAGGCAATTATTAAGGCTTTTGCTAAGCAGTATCCCAATATTCCCATCCGATTTGCCCGGAGGGGGAGGGCTTGCCTGGTTCCAGCACCCCCTCGCCCACCCGCTCCCTGCCCTGAACCGTCCCATTTGTTCCAGTCTGGGATGGCCTAAACCGCATCGACTGCTGCCTTTCCCCATCAGTGCCGAAGTCCGGAGAGGGAATGGGGGATTGACAAGAAAAACAGCTTTTTACGGTTTTACGTATATTTAAAAGTGTTTTTGCCTGTTTCTCCCTAATACACCTTAAACTGACTGCGGCTGTAACGATGAAGAGGGGCTCCCTTGGTCACCACTTATGTTTATAATTTAATAGCAAAAAAGGTATTTAAAAAGCCAGGCTTTCCCTTCTTCAACTGTACTGATGGCAGCCCAAGCTCTTCTCCTCCMCCCGGCCGAGGACAGCACCCCAAGGTGCAGGACGCGGGGGAGCAGCTCCCACCCGCTGAAGCCAGGTGGGACCCCGTGAGATCCCGGCTCCGAAGCGGGAGCTGATGCAATCCCGCCCCGCTCTTACACGGCAGCCGCATCACGCTACCACTTTTGGGACCCRGCCAAGTATTTGTAAGATCAAAACGAAACTTAAAGCCTCTTTGTTCCCAAGGGGATCCCCCCCCCCCGCGGGGAGCGGAGCTGGGGGTTCAGAGAGGGTCAAGCCCTGGGGCAGCGGAGGGAAGGCTCCTTTGTAGCCAATGGGAAATGGGGAATAAAATAGGTTGTGGACAGTATTGCAACGGTTATCAGGAACGATTCAAAGCCTCCTGGCTCTCAGTTTGTGCTCTGGAGGTGATGCGGTTCGCCGATACCCMAAGGGCCTCCTCCTCTTCCTCCTCCTCCTCCTCCCGAGGGGCTCAGCCCCTGCCCGGGCTGCTGGCGGCAACAGACCTGTAATTTCCAGTGGCTGCATTTCCTAACACAGCCCCTGAACTGGGAGTTTTGTCAGGGTGGAGTGTAGTGGACTTAACCCTTCAGACGCCGGCAATATCTAAATGAGCACACGCAATTAGCACGACAGAATTACCTCCGTGACTTYTGGGATGCTGACCTGCGGCACAGGACCGCTCTACAACGTTATGTGGTTCCGCTGCTCCCTGGAGCCTGCCAGGTTCAGATATTGCCGTCTTCTACCACTTCAATCCATTGTAGCTTGATGTTTTTGGTACCAAAATAGCCTAGCGTTAATAGCTTGCACTTCAGCAGTTTTGCATAAAAAGACTTCCTCGGTAAGAGCCTTCACCAGCACAGCAATTAAACAGCTTTGAGTAAAATGAAATAGCTTGAATTAAACTGGTTCCTGAACTTGCATATTCAGAACTTTAGACATTTTCCAATTCTAGAAGGTCAAAAGCAGCTCGTAAAGGACCCMAAAAAATCCCCCCACCCCTGATGAGGGTCAAACATTTCAACCATCYGTGAAGACGGCGGAGGGTCAAAGCTGACCCCGTCGCATCCAGCGGAGCCGGGGGAGGTGGGCTGGGGGGACCCGGCTCTGCCCGCGCTGCGCCGCGCTGCTGGGGGTGCGGATCCGCTCCTAAAACAAGGCGTCCGTCCCTTCCCGGGAAGAGGCTTCGCCCCGTGCCGTCACCTCCTCCTCCCGGCTCTGCCGCCCGCCCGCTGCCAGCAGGACCTGGGACGCTCCTCCCCGCGCGGCAGCTCGTGCAGTCCCAAAACGGGGTTTTACGACGCCAAAACGAGTTATTCCTGCTTTCACCCAGAACCAACCGCTTCTCCTCCTCGGCGGATTGGGGCGTTCCCACCAGGACGGACGGCAACCATCGCGTCTTCCTCGCAACAGCGGCTTCCCCCTTAGCGCAGGGCAGCGGAGGACCACGGCGGCAAACSGGGACCAGAGGATTCCGGCAGGATGGGGCTGGGGTGCGCGGCGAGGACGGGGGGGGCACCAGCTTRGTGTCACAGACAGACAGACAGACAAACGCCCAGGGCTCCATCCAGCACGTGCACGAAGCCCGCGTTACCGTCCTGGTCTTGCCCTTGACAATACAAACGCACACGCTGCAAATGGAAACCGGAGCTGAAAAAAAATATTATTTTTTTTTTCCCCTCCTTTCAGCTGGGATTCATTCCAGAGCAGCAACTGTGCCCCTTTTTCCCTCTCTCCCTCCAAAACAAGGGACTCCGGAGCACGGGCTCTCGGCAACGCCACGTTTCTTCGCCTTGCTGCAAATCACCACAAGCCAAAGGACAACCGGGGCGGCTTTGGGGAACTGCCGGTGCCAGGAGAGAGCCAGAGCGATGGGACTCGCTCTGCACCTTGCCTGCGGCACCGAGCGATGCTCCAACAGCTTTTATCCAGAATTGGGGCCAAAAATATTTTGGCAACGTTCTTGGTGGTTTGCTATCTGAATTTCCCCTTTCTCCTCCCGGAGGGTAGCGATCCACCGGCTTCTTGAGTTATSCTGGAGTACTTAAATAAACTTATTAATGCGTTCAAGTCTTTCAGGAGGAACACGGGATTCAACTTCTAGATTTGGAACYTCTCCGTTCTGCCACGGAGAAGGCGAAACAAGCTGCCTGCAGGTCGCTTACTTGGGAGGTCAAGTTTTGACGACAGGACACGTACATCCGAGTGACAGAAGTGCAACGGAGTGGCCGGGAGCAGCGGTTCCGGGGGGAGGAGGGCGGCTGCAGAGGGTCCCGKCCCGGCTCTGCCCGGAGCGAGGATGCTTCATCCGTTGGTGTCCATCCCATCCCACGCAGACATCGTCTTCTCCTTCCCMGTCCGTCTCCTCCCATCGCCTGTGCTGGGGGAAGAAACCCCGGGGGAAGGAGCGGMCCACCCCCCATCGCAAGCCCCCTCGCCCATGCGCCAGTGGTGCRGAACAAGACGTACCTCAAAAGTGATGTACTGGAAGGAGGAGGCAGACGCAAGAGTTTGTCCATTTCTTTATTGTCATTCAAATACTAAAAACCCCTCACAATACAATATACAGTTACTGATTTCAGATTCTTCCGCCATTGAGACTGACTATCAGGTTTTAGTGGGATTTTTTTTTTTTTTTAATTTTTGTTTTATTATCAAAGATTTAGAGTCACAATAAATACAAGTGACAAAAACATACCCTGCGCTGGCGTAACATTACGCTGTTACACTTCTTTGTTAGAGGATTATAAATTCTTTTTTTTTTTTTCTTCGTTTTAAAAAAAAGCACAATGCAAGTTATTTCGCTAAATGCAATATACAGCGTAACTCTGCCTTAAGCAGACAAACACTACTGCAGTTCCTTGAGGTCTTTTTGCATTTTATATATATATTTATATATTTATATATTTAYTATWAAAAAAAAAAAGCCTTCTGTGCCCCCCTCCTTCCAAAAGGAGAAAGGACAAATGAGCCAAATAGGGTTTCCGATGAGACCTGCCCAAGCCTGCTCCGCTCTGCTCACTTCTGCAGCCCAAGTCCCCCCTTCTCCACTCTGAACTGTACTTTGGTAAATTTTTTTTTTCTTCAGTAAGCAAAAAAATATTGTAACAACTAGGTCTGAGATTCAGAGGTAAACAAACGGTTCCCTAAAACGATGATAAAAATGTCTACGGGAAAAAAAACCCAACCCCAAATAACCAGGAGTGTCCCTCACTATTACAGCCGGAATGCCATTTACAGGAATCCCTAGAGTACAAAAATCAGCAAAGTCACCCTTCACACGAACTGGAAAAGCTGTCCAAGTCGACTGCGCTATACAAATAAAAGGTTCATCCAGGCCACTTGTGTTTCTGAGCAAAGGACGGCAGCCTCGCCAACGCTCAGCAATCAAACAGATAATAAATTAGGTTATTAAAAAAAAAAAAAAAATTTAAAAAAAMCACACAGCTCCCAAATTGCAACACGGGTTTCAAATGAAAATCCAGGGTTTATTTCACAAGTTGCTAAAATCTAAGTACAATAGTCATTTTCATTATTACTGTATTATAAAATCTTGTAGTCGCAACGTCTCAAAGAAAGGTTATATGGCTTGCAAGAACCAACGCTGCTCTAACCCTCTCCCCAGGAGAGGGGGGAAGCAAGCAGCATCCGAGCAATGTCAAACCAGCCCATGCAGCAGTTTGCAGCGAAGCAGTGGAGGGTCGGGGAAACGGGACGCGATGCCGGGTACTCCACCTGAACGGTTCCAATTTACAGGTTAGACTGGCGAGCAGCACGTTCAGTCTCTTGTTCTGAGGGAGCTTTAAGTAAAACGGTCTTTTTCCAGGAGAGGGCCGAGGAGGTGACTTTCGGACAGCTCTGCGGCAGAACTAATAGCCCTTACGGAGGCAGGAACCCCAAACATGACAGCAGTAGAAATAAACCAAAGATTTGTTCTTAAAAGCGTGTCTAACACCCCCCCCCCCCCAATTCCCAAACGATTTAACCTTCAGGGCCTAACACCATTATGTGACTATTCCATCTAATTGAGCTTTTCTGTTTGTTTGCTGTTTTTTTCAGGGTTTTTTTTCCTGCAAGAAGGGGGAACATACAGATGGGGAGGAAGAGGTTTGGAAAGACTGCAGCAAGTCTTTTAACAACTACCTAAACCTAGCACGGTGCCTTAACTAGCCCAGTTCAACACCGCTCAACTGAATCTGCAGTTCTGACTACAAAGGAAGAAGCAATTCTTCTGGCATTTAACACCTGTATACCACTTCAGTCTTTCCCTGGTGCATTTATCTAAAACACATATGCAATAAATATATCCTCTAAATTACCTGCAACGCTCCAAGAACCACGGATGAAAAACAATGTCAAAACTGGTTTGAATCCCGACAGCCAAATATCCGTGTMGTATTTTCTGTTCACTTACAAAGCCTTCAAAATAATTCTACCCCAATAGCTAAGATAATATTTGTGGGGTTTTATTCCACGTTAAACGAAAACAGATTGCGATCTAGCATTGCTGAGGGAGCAACCTTTGTAAGACAGTATGTGCAAACTCGTTTTTATTTTCAGTTCCAAATCTTAAAATAAGTCYTCTCAATTATTTTAAGGCTTATTTTAAGTCTCCCCTATCCGTTGTGCTGAAACTAAAATYTGCAAGCTGCTGTACTGCACTGGCGGTATCCAAAAAGGTTTTGACATGGCTTTTAAAACAGGCAAGTTTAATACTTCTGCCCCTCTTTCCATTCCCCTTCTTTCCCAGCATCAGCTGAAGCTAAAGCTACCCTAACACTGGAAGGAAACTGCGAAGTTGTCCAGGCTTCCCAAAAAGGTATTTGGATTTTAGTTTGAGAAGTTTTGCTTGTTCTTTTTAAACAAATGCACTCTTCCCAGGTGATTTAACAGTGCTAGACATTTGCATCAATGATGAGATAATGCAGGCGTTTGTCAGAAGAGAGAAAAAAAACCCCAAAAAAACTCCACACAGGTAAGGAACTGAAACTTTTTCATAATATTTCAAAGTGCAAAAATAAAATGCACTCAATTTCTCTCTCCACATCTCCCAGTCCAAAATATCTTGGAATGAAAAGAAAAATTAAAACCTCAAACCAATTCCTCTCATCCCATTTAGCTCTTAATATACATTTGTAAAACAAACAAAAAACAAAGTCAAATTGAAATTCTAGGGCTTTATACAGCAACAAATACCATTTTGCAAAACTAGGTTTTCTATACTACTGAACAGTTTTCAAAGTATCTAAATACTGATATTCACACAACAGAAGAGGGGCTAAAATGAACGAGTTTTCTTTTTCACTATGCAATAGTTAGATCTGAAGGGGGACAACCCTATACAGTTATTGGTTTCAAGTTAGATCTAACAGCAACTGCTAAGAAAATAGATTCAGCATAGACTGAATAGTAACCCCTCCCCCCTTTTCTTTTATATATAGATATATAGATATATATATATAATTTTGCAAATAATTCTTATCAGCACTACTTCTAGTACTGATATGCAACATAAGTAGTAAGGCATGTATTTCTGCCACTTGAATTCAACTTTAATTTGGGAGAAGCACAGGGAAGAAGGAGGGAAGATGACGAGAAGGGGAAAAAAAAACAAACCACCAAAACCAAAAAACCTGGACCTGACGGATTTGGGTTTAACCTGTGGAATCCCCAAAATATATTAAAACCACGTAGAAACCTGTCCTTAAAGCAGGGTCACCTAAAGCTCTATCAAAAATGAAATACTGAAGTGACGGACAGAGGAGCATGCTCGGTACGGCTGGAAGAACGGAGCTCCGGAGGGACGGGGGTAGGCAAGTCCTGCCCCCAGCGCGGGCTGGCGCGGCACCGGGCCACCGCGGCACCCACCAGGAACGGCCGCTCCTCGGCGGGCACCGGCAGAGGAAGGAGCCTGCGACCTGACGGCAGCCCCCCCGTCCTCTGCTCCCCCCACTCGCCCTTTCTGATTGCGTGCAGCTTCTGGAATTCCTTTTTTTTTTTTTTTTTTTTTTTTTTTTTTTTTTTGAGTAAAATTGCTCAAAACAACAACAACAAAAAATAACCCTCCAAAAAGGAAAATAATCAAAAACAGTTTCACTTTTAAGTCTCTGGGAACATATGAAAGGCCCAACTGCTCTTCGCTGAATTAGAAAGACTGAACAAAGCTGTTTGTCTATTCAGTAAATTAGATTTTAGACTACCAACAGTTCAAAGTCTATTCAAAATAGAATCCAACAAAAGTGAGAGACTCCTGCACTGGTTCCCACCTACCAGACAAGTTTTGGTGGCAGCCAGTCCCTTAGGAAAAAACAAAACATACTCAACTGGAATTTGAGTTTGCACTTATTTATCATTAGCTCATCATCAGAAGATTTTGAAACATTATAATCTGTAGACTGCCTTCCTGGCTGGAGGAGGGGCAGGGAAGAAAAGCAAACATGAATTCGGCTCACTAAATGCATCTGCAAGATCGGGCTGAAATTCCTCTCTCCTTGAACTGACATCCATGCTCGATGGCGAACGAACACCACGTTCCTGGTGAATGGGTAGTTATTAATAAAGAAACCGAAGGCAGAGAGTCGTTTAGTCCTCCTTTTGTGCTGGTGACAAAAAAAATAAAAAAAAAAAATACAGAAAGCAAAAAAAAAAAAAAAAAAAAAAAGAATTCTTCCCCTTCCCTGTCAGCCTTCATCATCAGTCAATCATACGAATCTGATAACCAAATGAGCTTAAGTCTTTCCCACCCACGTGGCGTCATTTTCTCATAGCAGGGACAGCAGCACTCGATGGGGTGAGGAGTGGTCTTCTTGCATCCTATAAAGCCTGGGGCATATCCAGCTGGGATTAAAGCAGATTCCACTGTAATGTGGTATAAAAAGGATGGCAGAAACAGGAAAAGTCTTCCTCTCGGGCATTCCTCTGCATTATTTCCACGTGGCGGACTGTGGGATGGACCGTGGGGGAATCATATCCAGGAGATATTCACGCTGGCGGTCTACTGCTGAAGATGACTTGTGCACAGCTAAACTAGGATTAACAAAAGGTAAAGCCCCACCTGATGAGATATAAAAGAGAAGAGAGAACAAGTGTCACGGTATGATAAAAACATGAGACAAAACAGTGGCAAAAACACACTACTTCCATTTCACCCACATGAAAACAGATCATCTAAGTAAGCGTGGGGCACTACKGGCCACGAAGGTCAGCCACCTTCAGAAGATGAAAGCTTCCAAGATCATCCAAACAAATAGGAGCAAGATTTTGTACCAGAAATGAAGATTTGAGCAGGCTAGAGCTCTCTGCAATGAAATTACATTTTAAATATCAAATTAAGCTGTCAGGAATAAAAGATCAAAAGAAATCCATTTAATACTGGGCAAGAAAGTAGATCACACAAGAGCTAGTTGCTACAGTGTTTCCTTCCTGGAGATCCTAATTGTCATTTAAGAAAACAAACGACTCTTCTCAAGTCAGATTCTTATATATAAAAAACAGATTAGATTAGAATTTACAATTTGCATTTGTTCAAAGCAACAGCTTTAGTGACTTCGAATCCCGAGGAATGCTGGGAGCGTGCAGCCTCACGTAGAGCAAAACCATCTATTTACTGTACGCTGCTTTCAGCAAAGAGAAACCACCGGTCAAAATGAAACGACTGAATTAAACTCCCAGAAACAAACGACAAGCTCCTGCAGCGCGGTACTGGCTGTGCGTACGGACTCAACGATGAACGGCCTGACATTACATCTATTTAGTCTGTTCATAAATGTGTGAAGCAGTAGTTTTTATCGGGTAGCACCAYCCGATTGCCCCTTTTGATGAGCATAAACCACACCAAAAGCAAGTGCCAACAACAATACTAAGAGCAAAGCCTCGGCACCGTCGGGCCTTCATGCAGGAAGTGTCAAAGAGAAAGCGTCCTTACCCAAAGAACTACGACTGTTGGACAGAGTGCAGCTAGTAAGTACAAAGAAAAGAAACTTTAGAGAAAAATCTACCTGTATTGATGGGAGTCTTCTTCCAGGCGGCAGCGCTGCCCTTGCTGACAGGTCTCTCAGCATGCTTACCTGGCCTGCTCCCAAGTGCTGCTGCAGACGATGCATTCTGCAACTTGGGTGACTGGCTAAATGCATGCAACACGCCTCGCGGAGCTCCGGGAGGACCTCGAGACATCTGGCTAGAACTCTGGCAAGAGAGCGAACGGTAAGACAGGCAGAGCGGTTTGCCGGCTCTCAAGTACAATAGCCTGGATAAATCTTTACTGCCCCTCTCTCCTTTCTTGGCTTCTTCTACCACATCTGGAATGCACTACTATAGTTTCAGGGCTGAAAACTTCCAAGACATCTCTACAACAAAGTAAGAATCAGCTTTTTACTCCTGAAAGCACCTGTAAGGGTGAGGAGTTATACTACACTGCAAAGCAGCAAAAAATGTGCTGTGTAAGCATCTCCATACACAGGCAGCACTCTACTTCCCTGTCCTAAATAACCAGAACCTTGATGATTTCAACTCAAAGCAGCACTTAAGCAGCTTCTGTCTTCCTCCAACTGAAAGTGGTTTTACAAGGCGTGTGAGACCCAGTCCCTGTCATGGGCGGTTGTCACCATCACCTTAAAACTTCACAAGCAACATGAYGTGGTCCTGGCTCAAGCCAATTTTTTTTTTTCTTCTATCTTGGGTCAATTTACTCTTGTGTATTTGGCACGGGAGCACCTTTTTCCATTTGGTACATCCTAAATAAATTCAGGAACAGACTTCGCAGGATAYGAGTTAAACATCCCGGATAATTATAATGACTCCGCAGAAAAACACCACTCTCTTCTGCTCTTCAGAACATCATTTAAATATCAGGTCCCCACATGAGAAAACCCACTTTACCCAGCTCGGTTTTAAGCTTCAACTCAAACGCACACACCGTGGGGCTTAAATATCGCGAGTTCACGCATCAGTTTCACGCCTGCACACCCAACACTCGTGCTTGGAGCCGCGGGACCTTTGCCCTGTCTTCTGCTGGCCGGAGCCTCACCTGCTTGAGCGAGTGGTGCTGCACGATAGGGTCTGACTTGGTCTGTACGGGAGACGCAGTCTGCTGCAGTATCCTTTGCTCGATCTCCTGCTCTTGCTGCAGTGCTTTTACGAAAGCCGCCTTCAGTCGGTTAGTGTGCTCAGCTTTCAAGGCCTTCTTCTGGTTCGACGTCATGCAGGTTTCACACATAATGGTTCCGTTCTTCTCCTCCCTCCAACGGCAGGTGAAGTCAGTCTTACACTGAGCACACATATAGGGCTCGCGAGATGATACAGCCACCGAAACTTTACCTGGAGAACACAACCAGCTTAGCTCAGCTCCGTCTGTGGCTTCTATGAATGAGCAATACTTGAGAAACCTCAAGAATATTCCAGCATTAAAAAAAAAAACCAAAAAAAACCCACCACCAAAAAAACCCCCACAAACCCAAAGCAAACCCTCCACCCTTAACTCTCCTCAGTCTGAAGCCTTTGGCATTACTAAATCTTTAAACTCTTTACTTCTGTGAGTGTGTGCGTAGGCATCCAGCACATACTTCTTTAGATACTAGTTAGAGAATTTAGTGGCAAYGGACAAACAAGTGGCTGATCGGAAGCAAACAGCTCTGGGGAGAACTGGATGCATTTTAGAGAAATCTTTACAATCAGYGTCTAGCCTATGGGAAATCATGACATTGTGAAATTTCAGAATTTTACAGTTAGAACAGTTTGAAAAGTATTAAAAGAAGTAAATCCTAGATTTGAGAGTATGACAATTTAATCCTGCGACGCCTGAAACTCAYTGCTGCCTGCTATTGAGATAAAATCCAGATGGGAAAGGTTCTCTCTTTCCCTTTGAGGAACACTTTTAACGCTCTCTCACCTTGAGTTTCCAGCAAATTCTGCACAACTTCTTCCAACCCGACTAAGTAAATAAATTCGTTATTAGCTGCACTTGGCAGGAAGTTCATCTCTGGCGCAGGCGGCTTAGGAGGAGGGATCTCCAACAGCGTCTTCTCCAGCTGCTTCCGCAGGGCGAGCTTGGCGGCAGCTTGCCGGCTGGCCGGCGAGTCGTTGGAGTTGACGATGGAAGCGGCGCTGGTCGTAGTAGCATTAGCCTGAGCAGATGTCACGGTTGTACCTTTGATTGAAGTTGGTGAAGCCTGTGAGGAACCACGACACAGCTTAGTGACAAGTGCCAGACGGCTGGGAGCTTTCGAGACGGGCTCCACCCCGAGAGGGAGGCAAGCAGCGCCGGCTCCGACGCCGCGTGGGACTAGAGCAAACCGCCTGCCTCTCCATCTTATTTTTGTAGGTGACAAGACAGACCACAATACATACGTTCACTGCAACACTGTACCTGTCATCTAACGCTCTAAGTCTTTTTCTGAAGAACTTTATTTTTCTTTACTGATCATTTTTATAAGGCAGTTTTAGAAATTATAAAGAAAAAAACCCAAAAAGGAGTCCTTTTCCTTATGATTTTGTCAAAGCACTGACTTGAAATTGTTTCCTTTATCTACAGCACTTGTATGTCAATATGGGTGGTAGATGTTTGCTGCTTCAGTATTTCCTGGTGTTTCAAATAGAAGCGCTAACCCATTTTGAGCTCTGTTTACCAGAACACTCGTTTACGCTTCTTAAGGAAGAGATAAAAAAAAAATTCTAATGGACAGCTTCATATTGAAATACCAAACGTGAAATGAGGCACAAAATTCCGTTCACTAAAATATATATGTCTTCCCAATACTCTATAACGTTTTTCTTCATTCCTACGCGCAGAAGGCGGATGTGAACAGAGAAAGGGACTGCATGGGACGAACAAGGAGCAGGACAGCTGTAGTAATAAGCAACCACATCAGTTAGATGACAGCAGGCCACACTAATGAGAGACAGTAACCGGACAATCGGTAATTAAAACCATTTATCTGTTCCTCCGAGATAAATGTTACKCTTGGCAGAAGATACCTTACAGAACTCACCTGCGGGATATTGACAAGCAGGCTGGTGTTGGGGACGTTGGCGACGCGGATCAGACCCTGCTGGATAATTCGCTGCCCCTGAATTTGTACGCTGGGGACCGATGCCCGCGGTGCCAGCAGCAGCGGAGGCGGCCCCGTGCTGGAGTGCTGTCGGATGTTGTGGATTTGCTGGGAAGACACAGAAATGGGCTGATGCAATGGTGCCATGGACGATGGGGAGGATTAGATAGCGGCAAGTAAGYGGTGGGAGTCGAATGGGATGACGTGGGACAGTGGAAATGAGGCAAGGCAGGGAACGCAAAGAAAGCGTGATAATTAACATCCGTGTCAAAATGGGATGGTTTTTCCCTTTCCCTCTGTCCAAATGAAACAAGTAGAACATAACGTGAAGAGAGATGCTTGTGAGGCCATCACATTACAGCCAAAACAGCTGTGCAAAAAAAAAAAAACCCTCTAAATTTCCGAGTCAAATTTCTTTCAAAATGTATAGTTGTTAAGCCTGTTTCATTTTAAAGGCATTAGGAAAGCTGTTTCTCAGAATGAGTTTTTCTCCATAATAAGAACAGAAAGAAAATGAAATACCAAATCTCTTATCTTCCTCCTTAATGCTGGCTATGCAACAGATAAAAGCAGACCTTTCACTGCAAAATAAATCCTCATTTAACAAGGAAATATTTTTTTCCTGGTATCCCATGGAAGTCATAATTTTAGAAGACCGTATCAAATTGAACATTGCTTTCCTAGTCCTTTAGTGACACCACTATTTTCTGTTATAGGYGATAAAGACCCTGCAAAGCAGCACTTTCAGACTTCCAGTCGATTATCTCATTTCAGCAGCTCTTATTCAATTGCAAGACAGACACAATGAGGAAAAAAAAAAAGTGAGTTTTGGCATCTGAAAAGGTGAAATTGATATGACAGAAAGAATAATGAGGGGGAAAAATGGAAGAACGAGGGATTGTGTTTCACTTCCTCTGCTGCTGCTCTCCTAAAAAGCGGGTGAAGGTGGAAGCCTGTAAATTAACTTTCATAATAAAGGCAAACAGACTGCTTTGGCAGAGCTAAGGGAAGCAGCTAGGCAGGTAAGGCAGCATCCTGCATCACCACAGGATCGTCTCATGCTTCACTGGAAGTGTTATGGGACAGCACAATACGCAAAACTGGAGTGATGCGGGATCTTTCAGTAGCAATACATCTAGCCATATTAAGAAATTCCAGCAAGAACTTCATAGGTTGCCTCCAGACAAGCAGAAAGATGACAAAGAAAACAGTTAAGATGCGTTACGGAAAAGCAGAGCGGATCTACCACAAGGTAAATACTTACCTGTGCTCCTCTGACAAGAGGTGGCATTACTATCTGCGTGTTTTGCTGAGTTCCCAATTTTGAAGAAGTCTGCTGCCCTCCACGGACTAAGGGAGGAGGAATAACAGTGCCTGGTATACGTGTAGAAGAGGTCTGCAAAACAGAGAATAGTTTACTCGCATTGTTTTGTTCTGGTATATTTATACGCATGCTCTCTGCTGCTGCTTAGTGTGCCGCCAAAGCAGTATCTGAAATCTTACGCAGCAATACAGACATACGTAAGGACGCGATGGCAGTCTGGCTACACACTCATCTCTCATCCTGCACAGAATTTAAAAGGTAAAGAGCCGTCCTGAACAAGGTTTTCATCTGCCCTCCCACCGCTGACATCCGACAGCTCAAGAACTGCGGTACTGAGACCCACCAAGGCACGCCACAACCCGARTACGAGAGCAGGGGGCACGAGCGCAGCTCCCCGCCCGGGCTGACGGGACGGCTGCAGTAGCTGTCTTGAGCCAACGGAAATACTGTAGGACAAGAGATGGCCGGGCTGGCTTCACTGCAGTTAGTGTCCAAAAAAAAAAAAAAARAAAGAAAGAAAAAAGTGTATTTTGGGGGGGGAGTAAGAGAATGGGGAAATACATAAACTGGTGTCTTCAAGGAGAAGCCCAGGGCAAACGGAAGTTGGAGATGCAGGAACCCAGGGAGGTGAGCAGACTGGGCATGTGCATGTATGCGGGAAGGAAAAAAAGAGACAGGAAAAAGGGAAAGATTCAGAAAAATGAAAAAGAAAAGGAGTCAGGCTACAGAAATTTGAAAAATTGCTGCCCRTGCTTTTTGGGCTGCAGACTGCATTAGGTCCTCAAAGCTTCTCGTGACGCTATAAAAGGTGATACGGTTTCATGCATCACTTACATTCCTGCAGACCACTAACGCTACGCAACTGAGCCCGAGAAGCACTCGCTGCTCCGGAGCAACAAACCTCTCCATCCTATTCATGTGGCTTTACACATCCTGCCACTTCCCTCACTCAAGCCCCAAACTGACCATCATCCGTGAATGAAGACTTCTAAAAACACTGAAGCTCCCACTTTCACGAGTTACCACGTGTACACACACGTACATATTTAGGCAGGTGGGAAGTTTTACCCACTTCTGTTACGCCTTTYAACTGAAGACCAAATGTTAACTCAACTCCTACACACAGGAATCAGTAGAGTTTTTACAGTCAAGCAAAAGCAGATGGAGGTTAGGTTAATTTGCCCAAACACCGCAAGTTAGACAGAGTAACTTCAATTCTGGATTCTTGGCTCCCAGCTCTCCGCTCTGTCCAACCAAAGTTTCACTGCCTGATTGCTGAAGATTTAACTCGTGGCCCAGTTCCTCTGAAAGTGCTGTCTTCAGTGAAGGCAACTTGCCTCAAGGAAGAGAGATTACTCCAACTGACAGATTGCTTTAGGTTTTGTGAACGTTTCCTGAAYGGACAGCAAATTTACCCCTTCCCTCGAGTATACATTCTAGGGGATTTTGAAATGAAGAGTTGCCATTTTCCAAACGAAGGCATTTTGTGCTGAAGCAGTTTTGAAATTTGTTTCGAATTAGCCCAAGGTAAATAACCAGAAATGTTTTAAATCCAAAAGCAAAACTAGACAGTAGACTCAAGAGGAAGATTAGGTTGACAGATGTCAATTGCCTCTGCTTTTTTTTTTTTTGCCTTCCCCAAGGCTTTCCAACATTTCATTTAATTTAGCCTGAACCAAGATCTTTCCTACCATCATGTGCCATTCAGCCACTAAGCCAAGAGAAAATCATATGATTCACTCAGCTCTTACAGTTAATCATWCTGAGGGCACAATTAAGTCTCTTGAGGATACGGCAACAGGCTGCCACAGTATTTCTATGACGTAACTCCATGGCATCCTCTTTCGCCAAAGGTCGTCAGTACTAGTACGGATGTATTTATCAGCAGAGTGGATCAGGACGATCAGCCACTGAAAAATAAGCCTATGAGAGTTATCTCCGTGTGACATCCTACTTTCATCTCCCACCCCAATCGTTCTTCAAAAGCTTACAGTGGGGTTTTGGGAGTTTTAAAAAAAAAAAAATAAAATAAATTCCACCTGGCTCCAAGGCATTAATGTGATGGGACTGTCTGTCCTGTACTGTGCACCTTCTTCTCTGCTCCATGCCCTAATCCTGGCAGCCTGGCCCACCCCACTGACCTGGAGGGACGGCTTGCCAGCAGGAACACTCTGCGGTCCCCGCACCAAGGGCGGAGGGGTGGCCACAGCACTCCCAGAGGAACCAGCAGGCTGGAAGAGGAAAAACCAGAAAGAAAGCAGACGAGTGTAAGGGTGTAAGCAGAATTACAGAAGCTAAGGGAATAAAAGCGTTTACCTCCTTGCGCCTCAGTAAGAGAATCTTCAAAGACTGTGGCTTTCCCCCTCCCCCATCCCTTTCTTCCTCCAAGCATCTCAACATGCGTATTTAAATGAAGAAATTATTAGGTAAGTATAGATAAGATTATACCAAGAAAATAAAAAGAGTCTGTACACCAAAAGCAGAGCAATGTCGAAATCTATTTTAGCAGTCTCAGCTTAGAGCCCACTTCAGTCTTATCTGTTACTACTAACGGTCTAATAGTCTCACTAACTAGGTTCAAGCATAACGCAAAGTGAAAAAAGTTAGGAAAAAGTTTAGGAAAAAGACTTCAGATATCAAGAAGTTTRGGATATGCCATTTCACCCTAGTTAGTTCAAACATCCAGAGCTTATTGCTCAGCGTTCAGCAGCGAGTTGAGTGATGCAGGTACTTGCATTAGTTTTAATCCCATCTACTGAAGCACTCAGAAGTCCGGGAGAAAGACGCCAATAAACAACCAAAACCAGCCAGGAGAGCTGTATTAACATCCATCTGCACCGTGAAGTGCACTTAAATCTACACATCGCCCCCATCACAAAATCCATCAAGTCAGCATCACACACTGTAAAATAAAATCGTTTAGTTGCCATTGTTACAGATACTTGAAATTTAGCCTGTGCCTTGACAGCAGCGCGTGGGGTGTTCGCACACCCCCTCACCTCCCAACCTCCTCTGCTCTTCTCCTGCCACCCTCCACCTCTACCCTTCAGGGCCAGCACGAAGGGCACACGTAGCGAGCGGACCGGGCAATCGCTCTGACAAAAAGGTAGACTTTTTTCTGGGTTAAGTTTGATGAAAACAGTTCTCCTCCCAGCACTCTGGAAATCGTGCGTGGTTGTGTGAGATGAGGGGTGGGGAGAAAAGAGGAGGAAGGGAAGGGAGTTCAGGGTGGGAGGGCTGAGCCACTCCTTCCAGGGTCTGCCTGGGTTTTGGGATGATGAAAGCGTGCAGCTAACCGCAGACTTACTTCACCTGGTAAGACCAGGAATGCAGCCCTGGGCTTCTGCCCCGCAGCACAAAGCGCAGCCCTGGCCGCCAGCTCCCCGAGCTGGGGTTCAACCGCTTTAACTCTCCCTGTCAGCACATCTGCCACGTGCAAGAATCTCCTCCAAATGTATTTCAGCAATCTCTGTGCGGCACTAAGGACTGGACGGAGTGCTTGATAATTGGAAGTATATTACATTCATGAACACATCTGAGTTTTAACAAAAAGGTCTTCAGCTTTTCAATACAGCTGATAGGATACACTGTCCTGTCGTTTGGTCTTGGCAAGACAAGAAAAGGAATTCCACAAAAAGGAATGGTTAACAGGATAAGCCACTACAAACTTCATAAAGATTTTATGAAAAGTGAGCTATGCTTTATTTGAAAGCTATCTTATGTTCCAAAGGTTATGGCAACCGCCAGTTATTTATATTTTYCCCCCTCCATTTCCAAAGATGAGATGATAAGTATCTGTAGGAAAATAAATACCTTCTGAGTAGTGGTCTCCTTCTGGATTTGACTTTGCCGTAACTTTTTCAATAAAACAAGCTTTGCTTCTTCTAACCGTAACTCTTCTTTTAGTTGTTTAATCATTCTCTCACGCTCCTCTGGACTGCTTTTCTGCAGGGCCAGGTAAGGCAATAGAGGATGGGAAAACAGGAAGGGGGGAGAGGGAAAAGAGAGATACCACACAAGTTACAACAAGAACTTACAGCATTATAATTGTCATGTATGTCTTAATATCACCAACATGCCTGCAATATATGCACACAAATTGAGTACAGAGAAAGAACTCAAAGGCAAAAAAAAAGTTTGAGATATTTTCACTAGCAAAACAAGTAAACAAAGTCAAATGAAGAGTCAGACAACAAAWCTGTGTTATTCCACGCTGAATAAGGGACACTGCACCCACTAAAAAGCCAATTCTGAATGAGGTGCACTTTCGAAGCATATAAAAATCAAGGGGGTAAGAGCCTGAAAAAAATAAAMACACCATCAGCCTTTAACAGCTTCAAGATTCCCTGCTTGCAAATCCATCTTTATAAAACCACGTATCCACCTGACCCTGTGATCGCGGGTGCCTCTGTAGGACCAAGTAGTGTGTTTTCTTCTCTCTAGACGGCACAACTTAAAGTGTGTCAAGACAAGAAGACTCACCATGAGTGCCTCTGTGTTGGTCTCTTTTAATGCTATTTTTGTTAAACCATTCATTCTAGGGCTAGAGGGTTCATTGTCAGATAACACTATAACATCCGGTGAGGGGACTCGCTTTTCTCTCTTTATTTCACTGCAAATCAAAAGAAAAATACAGAGAATGAGTTAATAAAAACAAGCAAATGACTACTTCATGCTGCAAAGTAACATTATTTACAACCTCCTGCTAGATTAATCCTGAATCTCTCAATTCTGAATAAACATGGACTAGTTCAATCAATTTCTATTCTCCTTGTGGATAATTAAGCTTCCCAGTATAAAAGCTGAGGCAAGATGCAGCCACAACACATAGCAATGGTGAACTCCTTCAAATTAGAAGCTTYTCCATCAGCCGCTTCACCCCCCTTAGAAGACAGGGAGGCTTTCCAGGGCTCTGCTCGCACCAGGGGAAGACCACATCCCACCCCTAATCCAGGGCCAAACAGTCACTTGCTGCTTCGCTTTAGTGTGTTGAAAGGCAAAACCATACCCGCGTTTTCTTCTTCCTTTCCTAAAGCAAATACTTGTAAGTTGTGACTTTTCCCCACCCAAGTTACTGAATCTGAAGGAAACCCAACACGAACAATTCACACCTATTCACTCACCTACGTTGAAAGTACTTTATGGCATTATTTTCTTTCTACACCAACACTACTAAATTCTTTTCCGCTACCAACAGTGGAAACCTGTAACAGTCTCAACACAGACGGACACATCCACCCAACTTCATCGAAAACCACTGAAACACGTCCAGRCTTACACTGATTTTTAACTCTTTATTTGGCTTTAACGCTCAGTGTCTTGAGTGATGGCTGCACCTTCCACCTGAATTCCTGACAATAAATCACCTCTCAGCTCCATCACCTACGATTATTATATGAGAACAGAATCTTTATGTGAACCAAAAGGGAGAGAGATGACGTGATGTGACAACAGACGCCAGCGCCTCTCCTCTGCTGCACAGACTGGTAACTGCCAGATCACCTTCGGTACCGGGATTTGGGATATCAAACTACGAAGTATTTCAGAGCAAGCTTTGCGGCATGCGATTGCCGAGAGGTTTAGCAGGAGCTTGACAGGAACGGGACAGCAAAGCCTCCTGCGCTGCCCAGGAAACGGYGACAGGGCTTGAGAAAGGGCCGACAGCCAGAATCGGAGGGGAACGTAACACAAGTAATTGTTYTGTTTTTCTCGTAACCCAAAGCCAGAAGCAGGAACAGTGAAGTTTACAGTGAGAACCTTCTGGCTTACAGTTATGCATCAGATAAAATGCATAAAGAATTTGTATCAAGCAAGATGAAGCAAATATTTAAGTGTGGTTTSTATTAGTCACAAAAAAGAGATGTGGCATATGAGCTTTGTACTTTTAAATATCAGGCAATCACTTCTTAGACTAAACAACAATTTCTAGACTTAACTGATATGCCACACTTATCGGGAATTCAGTGATGAACAGAAATTAATCCTTATTATCTTATTTAGCGATGCAAAGGATATTCACGCCAAACAACAGCCCTGAAAAGCTGTGTAYCCCGATAAGCTTTGCAAAACACACCTTCAGTAAACGCTCAGGGCAGGTCAAACGGTATTTTGGATACTGCAAAAACAGCCTCAAATACTGCAAAAGCCAGCTTTTAAAATACATTTCCATGTTAGTGGAAAAAATAAAAAGAAAGTAGAGTGTCCTCTAGAGGGCACAGCAAGCCAGTAAACTCGAGTCATTTAAACTCTGAGGTTGTTTCAAAATTAACAGTGGCACAGGTGAAGTATTTCCAGCTTTGTCCTGTACCTGAACGCATCCAACTGGCTCAGGTCGCTCCCAGCAGGGACGTAACCGGGAGGGGCCCGGCCCCAGCCGGCGGGTAAATGCCCCCGCCAGCGGGGAACGGCAGGGGCGCGGGGAACGCGCCGACGGTCGGGCTCGTCGCTGCTGAGCCCTTTTCGGGCGACAGCTGGAGCAGCTCTGCAGGAAGGACTGAGACTCAGCTGGAGTCAAGTGCTGGTTGTTCCGCCTCAAACTTTARGGTTAAATCCCTCACGAAAAGCACGGGCAGTTAAGTTACCTAAAAAGCCGGGAATCACATAAACCTGGGGATTTGAGCAGCCGGCGTTTGCAGCCCGACCCAGCCCGCTCCCGAAACGCAAGGGCTCTTCTCCTCCTTCGCACGGCTGCAGGGAGGGAAGCTGCAGAGAGCTACGGGGTCAGCGCGTTACAACCCKAACGCATCCACAAACACGAGGCGACCGAAGGGTTTTCTTTGGCTACGGAAGACGGCTCTGCCCTCGGCGCCGCTTCGCCCCCTCCCCAGCAGCGGGGAGAGCAGCCCGGCCGCCGCCGGGGCCGTCCTCCGCAGAGGTTGGCGGAACCTGGGGGGTGCCAACGGGGCCACGCCGGAGCCCAGCTTTCCTCCGGCCGAGGCGGCAGCGTCCGACCCCGCTTCAGACGGCGGCACCGGGGCTCTCCCCTCCCGCACCCAGCGGGGCCACCGCCGGGTCACGTGACACGCCGGGCACGTGACCCGCCACGGCGAAAACCATGGCAACGGCCGGTCCCAGCCGGTGCTGCCCGGCCTTCATTTTGTGAGGTGAGGTCGGGCTCAGGTGCCGGCAGAGAAAATGGAGCGGCCGTGCCCGGGGGTCCCCGCCGCCCCCCCCCCGGGGTCCCGCCGCCCGCGCCGAGGGTCGCTTGGCGTTTTTCAAGAAAGTAAGTGAGAAACGGGGGGTGGGGGGGGGTGGGGGAGCCCCAAGAGAGCCACCGGACTGCGTCACGGAGTTTTATTTTCAGGCTGGACGAGGAAGGCCAGGCTGAGAGACGACGCCGGCCGGCCTCCGGGCTTTCCCGGGATACCACAAGGAGGAAAAAAAAAATCTTCATCCTGAACTAGTTCAACGACATGTGCTGATAACAGAATGACAGCAAAGCGTGATCAACAGAAGTTCGCATTCATCAGCAATCCCAATACTCTGCCTTYGGAAAAACACGCCAACACTTCCGAAGAGGGGGAGCACACCCCGCTGCCCACGCCGGGATGGCTCGGCCGGGGAGCCGGCCCCGGGGAGGGAGAGCGGCCGCTCACGCTCTCGATACGCGACCCGGCAGCCGCTGCAAGCGCTTCTCGTCAGCCCGCAGACCGGGAGCCGGGATGGACGTCRGTCTGCCCGGCCAAGGCGAACGGCACCTTCCCGAGACGGACCGACAGCTAAGGAGSTACCGCAGGCTGGATCAGGGATCCCCTCTGCCACGGGGGGTACCCCAGTTATCTCCTTGCACTTAGAAGAGAGCGACACCAAAAAGCGTCTATGCAAGATACCACCGCTTTGCACAAAAAGCTGTCTAAGCCATTCTGTAGGACCACGGTAAGAAATYTGGAACTAGGAAATAAAACCTTGCCCCRAACAGCTCTGCAATAAACCCCATCSTTTACTCGGGCTGTGAAGCAGGAGGAGACAAGACCAGGACCGCCTGTCGCTAGCCCRACGGTACTTCATCTAAGGGCTTCCCTGAACCCGTCTGATTTCTCTGTTTTGCRAGATACATTTATATTCCTGACGGCTACATTATAAGATGCTGATCTAATAAAAGCTGCATTAGAAACCACYACATTCAGAGTTTTAAAATCATGTATTTCCACAAAAGCATTAAACAGTCACATCTATTTAAGACCATCCATCTACCCACACCAGCTCCGAGTCTGTTGGCATGCGACCTCACAGAGGAAAACCCTTCTTGAAGGGGGGAGATACTATATATTTTTTTAAGGCAACATATATTGACCACAGCAACGAAGTTGACTCATATTCAGTATTACAGGATTTATACCCTCAGCAGCGCAACCAACTGCATAGTGGATGAGGTGGCACAAGATTGAACTCCAGAAATGTAGACCAGAACTCTGCAAAACAATCTTCCTTCAAAAAGGAGTTTGCTTTACTCTTTTGTTAGCCTGTGTGTAAAGCAAAAAATTCAAACCAGATGTTTCAAAATAAGAAAGACAATGGAAATATCACCACTTTCAGAAAAATACTGCCACCAGCAGTTAATAATTTGGGATAACTGCCCTGATACTATGACCTTTATCCTCTGAAGCCATCAGGCATATCCTTTAGCTAAATAAAGACATAGTTCTATTATTCTCCCTTCAGCTTTCATAAGTGTCGCTGTCTCAGTCATTTGGACTCCACGCTAGAAGATGAAAGCAGGGYTGCTGCCCAGTTACGTACACCCATTTAAGCATTCACAGCAATAAAACACAATTTAACAGAGACCTTGCAGAAAGTTTGTGTAAGGAATCAAACACAGACCTCCTAAGTACTCTAAGTACGCAGACCYCCACTAAGTACCCCAAGAAAAAGGCCACGCTTCCTCCAATATCCTCTTTTAAAACCTCAGAGCACACGGACAGACGCATCACGCTATTCAAGAGTTTTCCTTAGTGTCTTGGAGCACCCTATAGCAATTCAGAGCCCAACAACTACTCCAGAAAAAACCCAAACCAAACAAAAAAGCCACTTTCCCACGGGGACACTGTGTATTTATTTGCTGGTTTGAAGGGAAGAAGAGGGTCAGGTGGCCCAATCCAGCCTCGGAGGTCTGCTTCCGCTCAGCTGGGCCAGAGGAAGGTTAATTACATTTTTGTCTTGAAGGTGATATATCTGAGGTCTAAGGTATCTCAAGGTGGACCCAACTTTTTTTTAACAGACCCACCTTYCTGCAAGACAGGAGTTTCAAAGAAGTACAACCAAGGAAGACAAAGTTTAAACACTAGTAAGAAAAAAAGGGACACCCAGGAACTACTGGCTCTGGTAGAGGGTTTCATTTCAGAGGACTCGCGCTGCAGCTTACAGAGGGCTTCACGACATTCACGACATTAACAAAAGAGCTCCCGTATCGCGACAAGCAGTCTTTGCATTTGTTCATACTGATCCAGAAGCATTACACAAAAAAAATAAGCTTCCTTTTACAGACTAGATCTTACCCATGCTCTAAAATGTCCTTTCGATCACTCTTCCAAAAAAAAAAAAAAAAAAAAAAAAAACCAAACCACCACCCACCAAAACACATCAATGCAATGCTCACTTGGTTGAAGTTACAGAACTACTGACCCGAAACACGAAATCCCCACTGCAGAGCAAGAGCCCTCTACAGCCCCGTCCTGCGGTATCCCAGCATATTCTGCCCATCTGCAGGTAACCGAAGGAAGCGTCAGAACTGTTTTTCAAACTACAGCTTAATCTGCATTAGCAAATATGCAACAGTTTTGCCTCAGTCCATTCAACAATCTCTTGTATACTCTCATCCAAAAATATTTGGCAAGGAAGGAAAACAAACAAGAAAAGAAAAAGCAATGCAGTGGGGATTTTTTTTTTTTTCCCCCTGGAGTTGTTACATCTACGTGAATCAAAGAAGTTGCAATGGATCTAGTGACTGTGGTGCGAAACTAAAGCAAAACAAACTTCATCCCTTCCTCTGAACATAAAGGAAGGAAACTTCAATCAAACTATGTCTGCCTTTAAAATAAAACACTGACATTCCCAAGAGACTTTGGCATCAATTTTGTCACAATATCCTTCAGTACAACACATACCAGGAGGCACAGACACAACGTACATGCAGGGGAGATGTGAGGTATGGGGCTGTGCCACATTCCCAGCCTCACTAACGGGAGGAGAGGAGCCTATTGCTCCCCACCGGCACCGCCGTGAACGCCRATCCCGGTAAATTCCGGTAAAGTGGAGAGTTTGGTCAGCCAACACAGGCTGCATCCTGATGTGCTTAAGAACGTGTTAGAATTTCAGAGTCAAATCCATTCATTTAGGAGGTTTTAAATGTGATTTGGCCAGATTAAAAAAACAAAACAAAAAACCCCAAACTAACCTAAAATCCTTCAAAGCACCAAAATTCAGCATCCAAACCCTAACACAAAMATTCAGAACACAGCCATTAGGCCAACTTTCATACAATTTCAAAACAATTTCTATTAGACATTATTTTTAATTATCCCATGTCACAAAAGGAGAACAGGATTACTCCGAGGTTCCAGAGCAGTGCAACATTTGTCAAGCACACAAATTATAAACAGCAAGACCTAAAATTAAAGGAACTAAAGAGTTCAGATGGATTATTTGCCTGAGAGCACTAACTACAGGGATGCCTACAAACTCTTCAATCTCATCTTTCCTGGCAGTTTTTATTTCACAATATATATAGTGGTTTTGGAATGTGGGGTGTTTTTTTTGTTTTGTTTTGTTTTGTTTTTCTTTTTTTTTTTTCTTTTAAGTAAGACCCCAACTGATACAAAATCTGTAGGAATAATTTCTGTTTATCAGCCAGCCTTAAACTTTTTGATCAAGCCACAATTAATACAAATAAGATAGTTAATATGCTAGTTTACCACTCTTGGCAAATAGAGAAAATACAGGAAAAACAGTGAGATGTTCAACTGCCTAAAATGTTTTCCAGTTTGCTTTACAGAGGACATGTTCATCCCAAGGTTGCTAACAAGACAAAGCAAGAACTGGGGAGAGAGAGATAGAAGCCAACTCTTCTATTTGTGTTTCTTTAACGGGATCACCCTCACCCTGGCCATCACGCTTGCGTGCTCTGACAAAGCCATTTTCTCACTCTCTCTCCCTTTCCTTGTATGACTGAGAAGCCTCACTTTTTAGAATTTTGAAGTKAAACATATTTTGAGGTTATCTATTTGGAGAGTTACTATAATTTTGAGGACTTAAGCTAGCACAGCACAACAACCAAGTACAACACAGCTGCTACAGGGTCAAGTAGCATCCTTGCCTGTAAACGCCCCACACCTCTATTTATAAGCAAGGTCCTCCTACAACTGGGCTAACCGTGCACTGCTCCTGAAGGATCCTGATGCTTTTGCTCCAGAAGAGAGGACAACTTGTCCTTGCACACCTGTCTGAGGTCAGCAGCTCCCACCCAGATAGCCAGTTACACGACCGTGTCCAGAAAGATCGCTCGTGGTCTCTGCCAAACCTTACTGTGAGTACACCAGAAGCCATAAGCTTAAATAGTACTGCATACGCAACGCGTTCATTTTGTACGGTTCAGGAAATAGTACTAGAAAAAAAAAAATTGGAAAATGGTCAGAACGTGTACCGTAGATGAAGGGAGCTGAATCTGGAGTACGATAAATGCAACGTGATGCAGCAGGCAGTACGATCCAAGAACGGCTCCAGGAGAAAGCCCCAGCCTCAGGTGGAAGCAACTGATGCTCAATGCAGGGCAAATGTGGTAGGAAACTCACGCATTGAAGGGGAAGGAAAGAACAGAGGGAGATGAAGAACAGAGGAAAGGGAAAGCAGAGCTTGAAAGCACGGTAAGATGTCAGGATTCAACCAGGTTTGACAAATGTTTTCCCTCCAGCACCCATACTGATGTAAGTCAGTGTATTCACAAGCAAAGCGATTTACGTTGCACTATTTTACCACCCCACTGCAAAGGAGACATGCCTTATCAAGAGGAGAGGACTCTCCTTCCTCCCATTCCTTCTCTGCAGTAGGTCTAGGATAATTACACACCAGCGTAGCYAGCTCCCAGTGCTGCAAAAATGCCAGGCAGAGGAGCAAGATTTTGGTTTGGCCTTGTGTGACCTCTCATCAAAGACTTCTACCACTACAGACTTTCTTCTGTTTCTTCTGGCATCAGAAAATGTGCTCAAACCAGATCCTATTTTTAAATTTAACTTCAAGGTTTAGGAAAAAAAATATATTAAAAGAAATATATTTTTAAGTTTAACGCAGAGATATTGCYGGGTTTACATTTCAAATCTTGAATATCAACTGATTTCAGAAAGATAATCCATTCAATCAGCTTTACGTCRGCTAAACTGTGATTATTGCTGGGCCACCTTTTCCAAAGAAAATATTATGTTTTCAGTTCTAAAAGCATTAAGGAAGTTTAAAAGCCAAAACACCATACATCACTAAGCATGAATTTTACCRAAGAAGTTTGTAGCAGTTCAGTCGTTTTAAGCAACAGCTCTTTTTTCAGCTCCTCAGAAAATCAGCTCAACTSCTTTAAAGACACAGGTCTTATGAAAGCTGCAAGCTAAATTCTTCTGAAGATCAAAGGTCTGGAAAGGTAAGTCCCCCACTTAAAAATAAAAAATCCTTATGAAATTAAGATCCACCTTCCCTACAAACACCAGTTGTATTCTTATATATGCAAGGGATCAGACTCATCCAGACACAAGCTTCCCCTCTGTCACAGGCATCTCCAGACTCGGATCGCATTCGCTTGGAGATATTTGCATCCCGAGGCCGGTCAGCTGCTCAGCGCCACGTTTATGCTCYGGGAGCGGAGCCACGCACGGACCAAGGGCACCACCACGATGCGGGAGCAGAGGCCCAGAGCCTGGGAAGCTGCTGCCTTACTTCCAGAAGTTTGCAGAATCATTCAGGCTCATTTTTGTCATTTGAGATGACCCAGGGTTTAATTCCTCTCTATTAAGAATTTTATACAAATATGCATTATGAAAGGTGTTCCAACTTACAAACAGTATCCAAGGAACTTATCCAAAGCCTCATGAAGTTCCTGATTATATTTATTGACTTCAGCAGAAYTGGGATCAGACTGCCTCCTTATGCCAGCATATTTTTTGTACGGGGAAGCCTCTYCTCCCTCCTTGCAGAAACTGAATACAACAATATCCTATTACCACCTGAAATAAGAACGCTGTACGGAGAGAGGATGTTCTCTCATCTCACCTAAACAGGTATTATTGTTCCAGATGCTCTCTGGGAAGTTAAGCGTACAGCCCCGTGTTCATCGTTCTSTTTGCGCGTCTTGCAGAGACCGACACCAACAGAGCAGAAACACTGGCACACATTTCAAGAATATTATAAATTCACAAAGAGCATATGCATGTGGGGGCAAGTACTGCAACAAAAGAGTTAGAATACCTGATTCTAATTTATTCAATTTTTGGTATGAGCAATCTTTTYAGATATTCTTCAAAAAACAGAGCGTGCATACCTGTGTTAATTAGTAGGTAGCGATTACGCCAAAAGACACCTTCAGAGATTTACTCCTAGTCAGCACAGTACAACTCCTTGACATGGAAGTCATCCATTACCCCMATTAACTGCTTCTGTGCAAGACAAAAGCACCTCCGAAATCTCAAATTGAGCAACTTGTATAACTGTCCCTTTGGTGGAAGTTTTAGGGAGAAAGCTGAAAACTATCACCTTCCCGCAATCACACTGATGGAAGAGGTCTTGTTTCACATATACTGAAGCAGTATTTGGATAAAGTAATCAGGCTCTCGCAGTCTAAGTTATTTCTCTTAGAAAAGCATCAAAAGTTGGGAAAAGTTTACAGACTAATTGCCATTAAACATCAAAGACACCAATTTTCTTAGTAGCACCCATAAGCGCCCCTCCTCCCAATAATTCCTGCGCAGCTGATAGAGATCTCATGTTTTCAGTTTCACACCTCAAATCTGCACTCCTGTAATACCCAACATCCAAGCGAACACAAATTTGTTACTCCCAGAACTGTTTAAKCCATTTTGCACAGACAGGGAGGTCTCAGTTCTTAATGTATTACCGCTCCGACATCAGCTGGTGTCAGAACCAGGAATAAACGAGGCTTCTAGACTTCCTGCTCAATATATTGGATCTTACTGCACCACAAAAGAAAAAAGCAAGACCTTGAAGGGCCAACATCAGGGCCACAGAATTTTTATCCTGGTACAGCCAGAATCTGGGTTAGAAACATGGTGGAAGATTTGGAATCTGGTTTTAAAGTGATGCCCATAAATCTGTACGTCAGAACCACTCAATTCATGTGCATATCTCATATACAAGTCAAAGGAAACGCTTTACATTTTTGTAATAATAAAATTCTCCAAAGTGATAAGGAACTTTGAATTCATGCTTTCAGATGTCAAAATTCAGACATCTTAAGGAGGCTGGACTTCCAAAAAAGTATTAAGAACTTGTCCTACAGAGAATTGCTGCAGACAGGTGCTGTCTTTTCGTAATACTTCTAGTGTCAAAATCCACAAGTTACTTCAAAAAGAAAGTCAGACTTATCCATACATACTGCTCTGTCAGGAAGAATCAAGTCACAACTAAAACTCCTCTGTTTAGACAATTATTATCTATTATTTTTCCTTTATCACAGCTCAATTAAAAAAAACCCAAACCACTCTTCCTCACAGAAATCTCTATCAGTAGCTCAAAGCGCATCCTCTTTGTAACTTGTACGTTTTTCTATTCAAGACTGTATTTCTTCACTCAGCTGCTCATCACAGCTGCCACTGCTGTCAAAGCTTGTGGAAGAAAAGTCAGTAAGGAAGCTATACAGAAGTAGCAGTTTAATCTCACGTGAAGAGCCAGAGCTGCAACACACACGTAAAATTTTAATTCTCTCTACCTTTAAGATGTAGAGAACTTCATCTTAGTGCCMTCTGACCACACTTCACTGTGCCGGTATCCCAAACGTTACAGTGCGTCGTAACTCACCTTTTTGAGGTACTCATGTCCACAGGCTCATCTCCCGTCTGAACCTCCACTTTAATGGTTGCTTTCACCTCTCCACTTTTTAATAATCCTTGCACTTTGCCAGCTCCAGGATCTGTTTTTATTTTCATGTCGCCTTCAGCATTTATATCTGTTCCTAATAGTCCTTTCTCCATTTTTATTTTTTTACTGTCCACATCGTTATGCGTTATCTCACGTTCTAACGCTCGTTTCTGACTTCGTGTCCTGCATGCTTCCTCTGTCATTGTGAGGCTCTGGGGAGAGAGGAGACACAAACGAGTTAAGTACACTGGAAAAAAAAAGTAAATTGGACAAAACACCTTAATTTCAAAACAGGGCAAAGTACAGCGGTTACTGCAAAAGAAGTTCAGAAAGAGCAATAAAAGTTTTGCCAGTACGCTCACTTACCCTATCTTCAAAATACATCTCAGTCTGAAGCTATTTAAGCACCCGGCATCACTGTACTTACACTTTTTAAGTTAAGCAAAAACAAACAAACAAAAAGGTAAAACAAGAACACACACACAAACCCCACTAAGCATAAACTAGAATCACCAAGGAGAAAAAAAAAAAAAAAAAAAGCCTGCATTCAAGCACAGGAGAATATAAGAATATACAAACCCCCTCGACGAAAAAAGTTTGGCTCTTTACCAAAAGGCAGGAAGAATGTATGTATTTGCCTCACATGCAAATAAATGCAATTACAAAATTCTAGATTAGGATCTCCCTGGGACTGCTGCCATGTCTCTCTGAGGACCTAAGCCTGATTGCAAGTTTCGGGAATCAGACACTATGGGGAAAAGGACCACCACACCCTGCGTGAAGAGAGGCTTCCATATTTCTTGACAGCCTGCCGCCAGGCGCTAAGGCACTGCCATTGTAATACTCAAGTTGAGACTTTCTCCCCTCCTGGTGAAGGAGCCAGGCTTTTCCAGGCGGCAGAGGAGGCGCCGGGCTCGGGGGAACCAGGCTTAACTCCTCGCCTGCCGGAGGCGCGGGAAGTTTTGCTCCTGGTGGGCTCTGACATCTCAGCCCGCACTCCGGTACCTGCGGACACCCATCCATCGGACGCGGAGCTGAGTCAGGCTTTGATCCCATGACATCACTGGGCTCCACATGACCCTTCCCAGGATGCAGCCTGCGAGACAAAGCACTTTCCAGAAACCAGTCTGAGCCGGCGGCAGGCAACCCGCAGCGGGGCTAACCCCGCCGCCGGCCGGCACCCCGGAGCATCCCTCCTCCTCCTCCTCCTCCTCCTCCTCCTCCTCCTCCTCCGGCATCCCTCCGGGTGCTCGGGGACACCAGGCGCCAAGGGGGTGGCAGGGGGTGGGGTGGGGGGAGAGGGAGAGAAATCCCCCCCCCCAATTTTTTTTAATTAATTAATCAATTTATCTATTTTAAGCATTCCTCCCATCCCAGATTTTTTCCCTCTTCCTTTTAAAAGGGATTTCAAGAGTAAGGCCGGCACACAATAGTTGGACAAAGTCTTTGAAATGTTTTTAGCAGCGAGAGATTAACATAATTACACAACATAATTAACCTCTGCTCACCCCCACCACCCCGTTATTCAACAATGTCACATAAGCATTATGTGAAATTGCCATTTTGATAGTATAAGTCCTGTGCAAGTGACCACAAGTTTCTCTGCAACGTGTTGGATGAAATATTTATTTTTTTAAGGAGGATGAACCCATTAAAATCATAGTCAATACACAAAGTGCCTCCCCTCAGCTGACCTGCATTTACAGCGTGACCATGCTTCAACTTACAATAACAGAAGAAAGGTGTGTTTTACAGAAAGGCTAAGTTAATTTTGGTATTTATGAAAGTGAGTAAACAGCACACAGCCCGGGCAGGCAGCCAGCGGCACGGAGATTTTCGGCRCGGCTCAGCGTACCCCAGCTGACAGGCAGCAGCCTCTTCCAAACCCCACTTGGGCTCAGCCAGCCCTCTGAAAGCACAGCTTTTAACGACAATAGTACCTCGGTTTAAGTATCTCTGCTGACAATACGGCAGCACAACTGCTTCTCCCCYCAACGAGCGATCAGACAGCCTGACCGGGAATCGCAAATCTTATTCCTATTAACTYGGTGCAAACGCATCTGAACCCAGGGCTAAAACAAAGCACCGGCCAGCTATCGCCCAGCTTACGTATACGGAGATGTGCTATTAATCACAGTGACTTTCTTGAAGCAAGACTGCTTAGTCAGTAGGAAGCCTCCTTAAACCCTGATCTGGGTTTATTTTCAGTATCTTCRTATTCTCCAACCTGGCAGGGAAGAGAAGCAGCAACTCCAGCAGCCTGTGCGGATCCGAGAGCTACAGCAGCACCACGGGCACTCAGGCTCCAAACTTCAAGAACATTTACACGACACTGTATTTCTGCTCCTTCGTTTTTCCCAGTTTGGATTGGGATGGGGAAAGGCAGTATCCTGAGCTGCACCTGGGTATTTCACAGCCCATCACACRCAGAGCTGCCAGGCAGAGCTCTGCACACTCGCGGCGGAACCTCGCTCACCTGCGTTAACATCACAAGCAACGGAAATGATCTAAATCTCCCATCTGCACTAAGTTTTATTTAAAAAATTAATGCAGTCAAAATCCTAACGTAAAGACAGGTAGCTCAGCACCTGTGTTCCAGCTAAYCAAGACAGCTCATCTCAGAGTGACGGGGAGAGGCAGGCACTAAGCACCCCACTCGGAGCATTTCCAGGGGCAATCCCTTCGTACAAAGGTCAGACCGAACAGATTAACACCTTGATGAAAATGCACAACGTACCTTTCCAACAAAACCCCATCTCCCATTACATATTCTCGAGGACATCCCATCTTGCACCCTGCAATTCCTTCAYGAACTAGCAGCAGACATTTCTCCTTGTAACCATCACCCCCTTACCAGACACTGACAGCCTTTATTTGGAAATGGCCTCAGCTTCCCTGTGCATTCCCTGCTCACACAGCCAAGAAGGGACACCTCCGTTTTCCTTCGAGGAACGGCACTGATGCTACGACAACTTTTCTGCAAATCAAAATTCAGTCCAAGTTTTTGTTAAAAATTCACAGCGTCTTGTCGCAACGACATAGGCTGGAAAGCAGCAACTGGGGACAGCGATTGCTAAAGAATATCTGTGCACAACCGGAACAGCGTGTTGTGAAGATCTGCGTTACTGGAAGGACCTTGGGACAAGATTGCACTAAGATTTTTACAGCTAAATCTCAAGATTGCAAGGTTTATATACACTGTAATAGAGATCTGGCTGCACAGTTCCCCTACCACAATAGTGATTAAATCATATTTACTGTAGATGAGCCCTAAAATCAAGCTCCCTAAAATAATTTTAACCCTTTCAGGAAATAGTACCGGAAAACAATTTGCTAACTTGGATACGCATGCAGAGAGACCTAAAGGAAAATTAATGTAACACAGAGAAGGGGAGGAGAAAAAAAGATAAAATAATCAGAAGGATTTCTTTAAAAAGGCTATTCTGGTTCTCTTTTCAGGAAAAGAGATGAGAACTGGTAAGGTCGGAGACTTTTATGGGAATCATCCGGGTTGACGGGTACCATCTCCTGCAAGCCAGAGGGCAGCGAGAAGCAGGTGTACAGGTGAGTTCCTTACAGGATCTATTTCACACATCAGACTACAAAAATCTTCCCAGAACAGCCTAAACTCAAGGTCTCTAGGAAAAGGTTGAAATCAGACGCGTGTCCTGGAAGAGAGGAGGAGGAAGAGCGCACCTGCAGAGACCTGCGCCGGCGGGGACGGTGTCCTCCTTCATGGAGAGGACGCGAGCAGCTCCTTGCAAGACAGGAGGAGGTTAAGAGAAACCCAAACCCCCCTGGGAAGAAAACTCTCTCCCGATGGCAAATATGGCAATTTGCTTAATCCCCAGCACCCAAGGATGGCATGCCAGTCATCACATGAGACTTTACCACCACTATTAAACAGCACCTTACCAGCACACTCTGTGACCAGCCCTTAAGTCTGCTGGATTTACTGAGATCACACCTTCACCAATTGATTCCACCAGATGAGAATAAATCAGCTAGATGTTTCAAAACATCCAAGCTGTTTCAAGGATAACATATAACTTCTGAAGCTATTCCCGAAATCCCCACTTCTGCTTCTCCACCATCAACAGCAAGAGGAACTGATCAACACGAAGAATAAACAGCTTCAGTTCAACTTGACTATACCTTTTATGTGAAAGAAGGAAGAGAAAGTAAGGATTTCACAGTAAATTTTAAGCTTTATGGAAGGTTCTGCTTTTTATTACAAGGAATGGCATAGCTYGGGGTGGAGCGCCCAGGACCTGAGCAGCAAATACTCAGTTGTAAGTGCTATCACTGTAGCAGATTAACTACTACAATCAATTCAAAAGGCAGTTTAGTATACCATATAAAACACAGTAAACTCCTCGGACTGCAGGCCGTTACACTGGTCACCCTGAAGCCTTGTCAAAAATTCCTCCATGCAGCTCCACTGCCCTCTGAGCACACTGACAACAGGAAAAAACCAAAACCTCCTGAGTTCACAACCTATTTATGCTAGCCCGGTAAACGTCGTGTATGCCKGTGATGCCACCTGTACGCTTTCCATCAGGAAAAGGGTCAAAAGAGCTCTCTTGCCAYCTTCCAAACCCTTCCTCCCTCCAAAGAGCAGAGCAGCAAGACCAAGACGACAAACCTGGTTTAGCTCAGCCAGCGTCTTTTCCAGCAGGGACGTGTAGGACACCGTGACATACAGCCCATCCCCTTGCAAAGGGCTGGGGATGCTGCAGCAATCACCTGCTTGCTGGCTTTTGCCGCTGCAGGGAAAAGCTACAGAAGAGGAAAAAACTCAYGAAGTTCCAGTTTAAGACTTGGGAAATGAATTACTTTATGCCGATTTTTCCAGATGTGCAGTCCAGCCCGGAATAAACCCAAGCAGCTGCAGAAGCCATGCCCGGCTCACCCGGCCGCTGCCTGACCAGGGCACGAACAGGCAACCGGGCAGCAGCCGAAACAGGTTTGATGCACAAGCACASAGAGAACACCGACACGGTACATGAAGACAAAACCACAATTTAAAAAAAAAAAAAAAAACACCACACACAACACAACACACTTTGCTTGCTGTTTGTAATGTACACTTCCACTTTTCCCCACATCACATTCAGTTATCCGTATCGCCTCCTCTCTCGTTCATGATTTATAACTTCCTCGTACAAACTCCAAATAACTCCTTCACAGAGAAGCAGTTCTGCTTACTTTTCACTGTTTAGCACAACTTGGTAGTTTGAAGTTAAARGGACTGAAGCTAAAATTACATCCTGATGCTTTGCTAGAGTCATCAGCAGTGCTGGCGAGCACCGGCAGCAGATACGGGTTCGGCACAGACCATCTGCAGACGGGCTCGAATCCCACTGCAGCYGCACGCTAACCCATCCAGCTATGCGATACTCACTCTTTTTGGTAGCCAAAAACAAAGATCAACAACCCTCTTCCTCAGCATGATCTGGAAACTTTTACAGAAAAAGGAGGGGGGCGGGGGCAGGGGGAAGACAAAAAAAAAAAGAGACAAGGTTACAGAGGAGGAAACAGGGAGGCTAAGACACATTCAATGCCCCTCAGTGAAAAGGTATTTGATCAAAAACTTACTGACCCTGCCCATTCCCTGGCAGCCAGCACAGACCCGAGGTGCACAGCAGACAGGCCTCCTGCAAGCGCAGCCCATGCAGTCACCTKGGATCTTCCACACGCACCCTGCCCACGATGCCTAGAAATTAATTTCTCCCAGCAGGATGTAAAAAGTTTCGGTGAGAAGTCACTGCTTCAACTGAGCTTATTTTCTTGTTATGTTCTAAGTGGGTTTTTTTCCTACATACTCACTGATCACAAAGAAGTGAGATGTCCTGGAAAAAGTAATTACAACTTACATATATATGTGYGTGTGTGTCTGTGCACTACTGTGTGCATGTGTATTCACGTGTGCATGGGTACAAATGTGCGTAGATGTGCACACACAGAGAAGCTCATGACCTTATCACGTAGATATTTAGAAAGATAAACTTTAGAAAGCCAAAGTAGGAACTAGTTTTTATTTTTTTAAAGACTAAATTAATGCAACAGCAGTAGGACCAGAACACTGGTTATTTTGCAGGTTGGGGGGTGGGGTGGGGGGGATCATCCCACACCTGAATTCAACCGGGCAACCAAAAATCCATCCTTTCCCTGACGAAGGCGACAAAAAGCGCAAGAGCAGCCAGAGATGGGTTGATCATTTTCCTGTCTCAGCCATGATTTCCATACCATGAGACCTAAAAAGAAGAACAACTGCACGTGCTGAAGCCCCCCCTTCAGCAGAAGGGACCCGAGGAGGGTCCCTGCTCCGCAGCCCCGCTCCCTGCTCCCAGCGGGGAGAGGCTCCCAGCCCCTGGCCGGCTGAGCACCGCAGCCCACCAAGGGTTAAGCCCTGCCATTTTGGTGCCATTCACTGATATGTCCATTAAGGGTGTTACATAACAAAATGGCAGCCCTTAACCCTTCCCTCGCCGGGGCTCCCACGCTGCTCAGCCGCATGTGCTCAGCCGGCCACCGCAGCACCTCCCGCCTGCGCCGTCCTGCCTCCCTTTCTTACTGTTATGATTATTTCCCCCTTCTTTAAGCATTCAGGGGAAAAAAAAAAGAAAAAAAAAAAAAAGTGAGCTTGCTCAGGACTGTGAAGTACTTGCAATGAAAAGGAGACGGAGCCCACAGAAGTTTCCTCTGTGCCACGGGCGTCAGGCATCTGGAGGCAGCAGAGGGAAGTTCTCCACTGGCCAGGGGACAGCAGCAGAGCGGTCAACCAGGAGGAAAGCATCGCTTCAGGGATACCAGCCCAACGAGTCGCTGAAGGAAAACAGCCAAAACGTGGGGTACCAGAGCCCTACGCTGTCCTGCAGACAGCCTGGGCATCCCCACGGCTGCTCCCGGTGCCCSACTTCGGAGGGGAGCACCTGCGGCAGCTCCTTCTGCACCTCCAGCCTTGCGGCAGCTGCTTTTATTTCCATCCGGGTGACCAGGCACTAAGACACACGCCGAGCCCACGTTACAACTGCTCGCAGTCATTATAGTGCAGTAGGAAGCAATCCAGCCTGGGTTTGACTAAATATTTACTAAAATGAACAGATAAACATTTGTAGAAAGGCGCTGAAGTCGAGCTCTGAACACCACAAACACGAAGTTCTGTATTTGGCCAGAAACGGGACTTCGGTACCTGAAGTCCCACTGCACTAGGAGTCACCCTTCTGCTTTCCATGCTATTTGTGTCAACTCACCTTAAAAAAAAAAAAAATTAAACAAAAAATCACTATTATGGCTGAGTTGGGCTCCATTTATTAAAGAAGTGTGGAGTCTAACCACTAAGTGCTCTGTATAACAAAGAGAGAAGCATTCACGATTCTCAACAGAAAGCTCACTATGCCACATAGATTAAACAYGTAGCTGTGTAAATGGAAAATAGCTGTTGCCTGTAGAAATCAATCTAGTAAACTGACAAAATTTTGTAAGAACTTCAGAGAAGTGTTCACTATCAAGGTGATCTTAGAAAAAATAATTATAATAAAGCAATTWAAAAAAATGCATGAGAACAACAGGTTTTTCTCCTAAATACCTTTTACTAGTGTTGCTATTCTTTACTCAGAGTATTCAGCCTAAAAAAAATAAACAAACAACACAACCCTCGCTTCTCAGCCCTGCCACAATGACACAGATTCCCTGGTTCGCTCTGCAAAGCGGTGCCAGTTTTTCGCATGCTCTGTGATCGTGATTCATAGCTGTAGTTTTCAGGAACGAACGGCACGGTTCAGKATGGAGTTGGTTCATTGTCACCCCTGAGCTTGCCAGGGGAATTCAACCACCCTCACGCGAGGCAGCCAGAGAAGAAGAATGAAATCAAAGTCATTTTGTTGAAAGACACCACCTGTCATCAGAAGCACACGGTCTGACTCCACCTCGGCGAGAAAGACTCTGCCTTTCTTCAAGGTATGGATTCTCTAGGCACATCGATCCTCACAGRTATTAACTAATCATTAAAAAAATGTTTATCCAGTGTTTATTTAGACTCAAAAATAAAACCTTCCACTTAAAGGGCTACAACTTTATTTAAACTTTTATTTGATGGCAACAGATTTAAATATTAAGTAATGGCACCATGGATTGCAATCAGATCCTCTCCTCTTCTTCCACCCCCCTCCCCATTTAATGTATGCTTCTTATTAGAGGAGGGATCTAGGTGGTTTCATTTATTTTAATGCAAGAGCAGCAAAATTAGCATCTTTAAATACTCAGTCACAACAACAATCAGCTTTTCCAGCACCACATGCTGTGCATATTATAATACAGGCAATTCCTTGTTTTTTCTGCGTTTTAAAAACTTAAAAGGGAGGCTCTCTGTGCACACAGACCATCCAAACTGGCCTCAGCATCACTCCTCTCCAAGAAGTGCTTCACTGGGGATTCACATTCAACCCAATATAAATTATTTAATACAGCCTCAGCACAATCATAGAGGGAATTGGTGTAAGCGGATACAAAGGACAAGACACCGGAACAAAGATCTAAATAACTAAGGAATTTTCTTATTTACCAATCAGCATTCTAGTTCTTCTGAAGACAACTTTAAAAAAATATAGTAATTCTAAGGTCCTGCTTTGGGTTTAAAGAGGTGTTTTTAGAGGGTACTACTTACAGCCACTACACGAGAGATTTGTTTGACCTGAATTCTCCCCCAAGTTTTATGGATCTATTTTTGTCTAGAAACTACTGGGCAGGAAGTCTGCTAATGACTATGTCTGGGCTTCGTATYACCAAAAAAATCATGGAGATTCCTCAGTGCAGGATAGCCGTTAAATACCAGTTTTGATTATGGTTTAAAACGCAGTATTTGGATAACAAGTTGAATTGGCAAAATAAGATAGTATTTATGCACACTGCTCTACAACAGCACAGAGCTATGTGTTTCAGGTGTTTTATGGTGATAACTCACTGAACAAGAGAGCAGATTAAGAAATTTCCATGACTACGGTCAAGACGTCTGAGTGTGATACTCTCTGCTACTCTCACTGTTACTCCTACTCCTTCACCTCTGACTGATGTCATTAAGAAAGGTGTTTTTATCATTTCATTTAGCCTTTTGGTCTCATGAAAGATGACACTACTTTGCAAGATTTGGGAACTTATGTAATAAATAGCAAAAAAAATCAGTGGTGCTCATGGCTTGCACAATGTTAGTTCTGAAGCTGACTCTGGTAAAACAGTACATCAAATGAGTAAATCTATGAGCAGAGACATCAACACCTACCCCAGGAAAACTGAGATTGGAAGAAAAGCGAAGACCAGAAACGCTTAACATTGATCACCAGAGCCTTGGCAATGCATGTTTTGGAGAAAAAAAACCCCACACTGGATAAATCCTTAAATTGCTATTTATAAAATGCTTCATTTGACAATACAGTGGCACAATACAGGTGAGCACCATCACACACAGGACAGCTGTTCAAGAGAGCTTTACTTTAGCTGTGCCACTGAGCATTGTCAGAACTACAAGGTATCTGCAGAAATTTCATTTCCATTCACAATTTTTCCTCTGCAGGTTGCACAAATGATCAAAATATACAGAAAGTCTCAAGGGAGGAATTTCTGTGCGTTTGCTTTTGCTTCTCCTCTTGTTCAAGACCGACAATATTGTGCAGCTGTTGTGAATGCCCAGTTAAAAGGAAGTGAAACTTCTTTGTCCCTTAGTAAACTAGGGAGATTTACCTACTTCAGAGCGTGGATTAAGTGCTAAGTGAAACGTCACTTTTGGTTAAGGCACAGGAACCGAATTCTGATCCCAGTTTAAGCTCGGAGCTCCTCGACAGCTCTTCCTTGTCCTCCTGGACAAGGCAGGAGCTGAGGTGCAAAAGACCAGCAGACAATTCCACCCTCCCAGCCCACCTCCCCATTTTCAGTACTGAACGGGAGGAGAGGGGGGTGTCTGTGCAATGTTAGAGACTCATCCTCCRTGTCATTCACAACTCCTACCTGTCAGTGAAGTTCATGGGTTCCAGGTGGGATCCTGACCGGGCCGAGTGGCTGAAAGTGACTGCAGCGAGGATCCTGAGGGAAGAGAGAAGCCGGTTAGCATACCTGGTGAGATGCCCACCACCTTCACCCRAAACACGCTCGCTGATGAGACAGTCATCCTTAAACATTGATATCCGTGTGAAAGACCAGAAGACTGCATCCTATTATTTTAAGGAAAGGATGYAAGTCAGGCTTGTGTTCAAATGCTTTCGGATTAAAAACAAAAAGCACACGCAAAAATATTTTGAAGTTACTGCTTTTCTTAGTCCTTATTTCTTTAGTCTTTGCTTCTTATGTTAACACTCTAGGAGAAAACCAACTGMTTCTTGGTATCTCTTCTTTGGCCCAAACACCTGCTGGAACCAGCATTCCCTTTTCTAACTGAGGTTTCTCTCGAGGAGGAAGAGACCTACAAGACCTGCATTTGTCCTAACGGCCGGTACCACAGGAGCTTGCTCCGGGCAAGTCTTAAAGCAGTCGCTGTGCCACCTCCCCATTTTACTTCTTGGACAAAAGCAGTACGGGTCCATGCGTGCATGCAGGAGAACACCACTCRAAGACACATCTTCAGAAAGAAACTCGTTGCTTTTAATTTGTCCAACGAGCCAGCAGGACCCCGGATGAGCATTTTAATAGCTAGCAAGAGGCAGCCAACAAGGCAATATTTGYCCAGTGTTACCTGCATGAAGGTAGTATTACTTAAGTGACAGGAACACTGAGAGATGCAAACAAAGAGAGTCATCTTTGGTCACGACACCACAGTCACAGGCATGCTCTTGCACGGGCTCAKTTCAGCAATTTAGTGACAATTTGGTATTTTCACTTAAAGGACATCAGAGGAAGTTTTAATGCCAAGCTGGATGCACTGGCTAAACACAATCGGAGGTTTTGGAGAGGTACCACCACTGCCCACACCCCGTAACACAGATGAAGTCAGTTGTCCCTCTGTTCCTGCTCATACTTGGGACCACATCATCATCCCCTGCAGAAACTTCCATGAAGTTGCATGTAAAGCAGAGAAAGGAGGGGGAAATGACTTCTTAGGGAATTTTTTGTCCCATAGGACAGCGTATAAAAATAATTCTAAAAGAACATGCTCTTGTGTTTATCTGCTTCTTACTCCAGAAAAAGTTCTGCTGGCCCACGCTCACTTATGCTTTACAAAAATCCTTTTATGAGCCTGTACGTACAGTGTATGAGATCCAAACCTTCCCTCTCTATGAAAACACTGAGGGAAGAAACCCACAGCCAGTGTACACTGGTCAGTTAGAAAAACCAACTAGTTTTGCCATACTACTGGATCGGCAGTTCCTGCGCCAGCAGCACAAGCCGAGTCGAACGCCCCTTACCACAGCCTGCTTTTACCCAGCACGAAGCGAAGAATCAGTCGACGGCCGCAATTTTACCAGGGGGTCTTGCACCGCCCTGCGCACGCTGACACGATGCCGGTGTCGGCTCCCGGGGCAGACGGCAGCAGCGCTGGGCTGTAGGTGGAGCACAGTAATTGATGCACGCTGGCTGCCAAGACGACTCCTTGGAAGCTCGGCCTCTTATTTCTGCTAAGCCACCAAGAACTGAGTCATTTCCCTCCTCAAAAAGTTGCAGAGCTATTTTCTTTTGTCCAGAAGGCAGGACAACAGCTCACCGACTTCTAGTCCTCCTCTCTGGATAGGGGAAAAGGGCTGTAAGGGGTCACCCCCCTGACACCCACCTGAGGATCAAACTGTCCCCCCCCGACCAAACTCCAGTAAGCTCAGAGCTCATCTTGTCCCAAAAGCTGGGAGATCGTGCCCAGTACCTCTTCTCTGCTTTACTATTTTAAGCACCCCAAAAGGTTCCAATAGGTTAAACAAATTCCTACAAAGGTGCAGATACAGAAACTTAATGAATGGATATGCAACTGTATTCTGGTCCCTGATTAGCTATCTAGAGGGCAGGTCTTGCTAATTATAGCTCATCCTATTAGTCCAATGCTTTTCTAATTAGAAGCCCATTGAAAACCATTGCAATAGCTACTTCAGGGCCTTCAACGGAGCTATAAAACCCGACAGATACGGCAGTACTTCCATGCTGCTCCTCGTGCATCTGGCCTGGACACGAACAAACACTTCTTCATCGCCGAAGACGACAAAAAGCAATACACACAACACACACCGCGTACCGGGTCGCGACAAGCGCTACGGGGTACAGCCACGGTAATTGGTAGTTACGACACTATTGCAGCGAGCAGGAAGCCACAAGTTGTAACACTGCTGGGGGGAAAAAAAAAATAAAAAAATAAAAATAAAAAAAGTAATTATTCTGGCTGGTAGAGATAATTGCTGAACGGGATTGGTAAAGGTCACAGTAGGAGGGGAGGATCCTCCAGGCACCGGCTCCGTCCGAAGCCGGCTCAGCTCTGCCGGGAGGACGGCACACAAGGCACCTCCAGCACAGAGGGAGCCTGCGTTTTGCAAAAAGTTTTCCCCGACAAAGAGGGATAAGGTTATGCGAACGAGCTCGGCAGCAACCTTGCATCAGAGTGCTCCCCGCGTTTTGGAGGAGTTCAGCAGGGATCGTTCCTTCCGACGTGCTGTGGACTGGGAAGCCGAAGCTACCGAATCGTATTTCTGAGGCTCTGGCCAGCCTCCATTTTTAATGAACTGTAGCATTAAACTCCCATAGTGCTCGTGTCATGGGACTAAAATAGTTTTCATCTTGCGAGGACACCAGAAGAGCAGTTTAACCGCTTCAGTGCCGCGGGATGCCGGCGGCGCGGGATCGGGGCCGCCCCTCGCGCTGACCCACATTCGGCGCGTGGAAGTTTCCACTGAAACCCAACAGACGGCCGGCRACGAGCTGCCCGGGCAGGCAGCAGGCACCACAGCCCCAGACCCCGCTCTGGCTCCCGCGCTCCGTCCCTCCGCAGCCGGCTCCATCCGCGGCTTAGCCTTCTCCCGCATCCCCAAGATGGGAAGTTTGCTTTCGCAGCGCACGCYGCTAAGGAAAAGAAGGTTAACGTGCTTATAAAAATGTTTTGAGGGATTCGCTTTTAAAGCATCTGTTCAGGGAACCTCATAGGAAGCAGGCAATTACACAGTTAATACTCGGAAGCGAAACTCTGCCCAAGCAGCAGCTCTAAGTTTTGACAGCACTTCCACCAGAAAAAGTCCCTGCAGAGGAGGAGGTGTGCGTGGCCGGACACCGAGTACCGGTGGCTTCGGTGCAACGCTGCTGCCGTCCACGGGCACCGGCTCCGCCAGCACCGGCTCCGCCAGCGCCCGGGGACACCTCGCACCACCTGTCCTGTAGGTCCTGCACCGGCTCCTTCACCGCTCCCGAAAACGAAGGCTTTAGGATCCTGTCACTCTGCAGTTCTTTCAAAGGTTTGGTGTTTCATTTAAAAAGAATTGTGGCTCTCATTCCGATATAGCAMCTTGTTAAAACCGTAATAAAAGTTCAAGAAATTAAAGTCCAGGCACTGGACTGAACAGTATCTCTTGCTAACTCGCCAGAACACAAATCAGATCTATTTGCTCAGAGCCTACTTGGTCACTCATGAAGTTTTTTCGCTATGAAATGATGATGAAAGTTGTAGATCAGAACACTAGGGACCGCATTTCTAGCAACATTACTGAATCCCATCAACACTATCTAGAAAAACTATGATCCAGTAAAATTCAAGAGAGATTTAGCCCGCAAAACAGGGTTTTAAAAACATTACATTTTCAGGCTAAGACAGCCTACGGATCCTCTAAGAAGATTAAGGCATGGAAACTATGACACAGGTACCACAGTTTAGCATTACCGCTGTACGTACCTCCTCAAACAACTGAGATAAGAAAACTTCTGTAMTTTTTGGAAGGCTGAGTGAACCGGTCAGCAGAAAAAAAGGAGTCACATTTCAATTTAAATATTGACAGACAGGAGGGCTAGCTTCTGTCTCATGTGTTCAGGCTTTACTTCCACAAACATTTTTGAATACAAGAGTAAAGTCTTCAAAGATTTTATTGGTCTAGAAGGAGAACTCAAAGTATCAAATTGGGTTTTTTTTAAGCACCGGAATATCAGTTGAAAGCATTTTTGCATGCTCCAAGAACACAGATTCCTCCCTGCACACATCTCAACAGAATTCTATGAAGAGCCATCGGATAGAAATAATAGTCATGGTGCACGTTTCAATACAGCGTAAGCAACCATCATGGAGTGGGAAAGCACTTCTCTGGCTTTTTATGAATGTGCCGATCCATTCTCTACCTGGCATACGTTGGGACTTCTCCAAACAGTCAAGCACTGCTTTTTAAGTTGCGTGCCTAAAGATTGAGGTGAAAGCTCCTAAACACCCTGCATGCCCGCTCTTCAGTTTCAGCCTCTCCACAGTGAAGTGTCACCTTGTAGGAAGGAAAAAAGCTCCTTTTCAGATGCTCATTAATACCGCCGCTACCCGTTTATTGTGTACAAGTCAGATTGCAAATAAAACCTGTTACAAATTAAGAGTCTCTCCCACTCACTCCTGAATTCCTGCGCCACAGATAAAACATACGACTCCCCTCCCGGGCCGTCAATAGCATTTATAATTACACCCTTCAGATCAATGCCTGCGCTCGCAGGGCAGGGAAACCAGGGCTGCAGTAACCCTTTAGTTAAGCCGGTCCGTAGACAGGGATCACGCRCGGCGCCAGCCGGCGAGGGCATCCTTTGAGACAGCAGCAGAAAGTCAGATACAGAAAAACTACTTACTGGCAACAGCTGCTCTTTAAAGCCCGTCACCCCAGCACATCCTTCTTTTGGAGAACGCTTCTTTTCCAGCATTTATTCTCTACTCGATACCAAGTGGATACCAAGGGCTGCCAAATCATATGGAAGTGGACGCAGGCCTTCAAGGAGGAACCCTGCCTTTACCTCTGGATCTGGGAGAGTATGATCTCCTAGTAACGCTAGCTGCACCACACTCCATACAGATCTTGACGCTAATTTAGCAGAAGTAAAGGAGTTATCAAGAGTAAGGAGTTCATCTTTGCYCTGCCCTCTCAAATCCTGCCACTCAGGTACACCGATGTGCAGGAGAACAGGGAATCTTGGAGTAAGTTTTCTCCAGAAAATCCAGGCTGAACCTTTTGAAAAACATTGGTATGATCTAATCTCTTACAATCAAAACGTACTGTTTTGAGACCAAAGTGCAAGCGCATTTGACTTCTCTTGTTCCTTAGTCTGGAATATCTCAGTGGTAATTACATCACCTTCCTCCCTCCCCAAACAAGCCCCGCGATCTACCCATGCTTTTACTGAGATTAGCCAGAATTCAGTCAAGTGTGGATACCTGGAAGATGCAAAGATAAAGAGGTTCCAATAATACAGTTCAGAAAGAAAAATCAACACTAACTGCAATTTTTTTTTTTTTTTTTCCTTCCAGGAAGCTTGCTATTCAAGACCTTGCAAATCTGGCTTTCTGTAACCAGAGCCTGGAACACCCAGTTACTGCTGCCCTGGTCAGCAGTTCACAGCGCCGAAGCATCCACAGCAAATGAAACGGACTTTACAGATGCTACGTGGAAAACGCAACACCGGCTAGCCCTGCGCGGAGGCCCAAGTCAGCAYAAAATGGAGTGCGTTTCTCTGCAGGTTGATTCAGAAGATCAGGCAGGCTCAAAATACCCAGATCACGATTTGGTTGGCTACTCATGAATAGAAACACCCATGATTGTCTAGGGTTGCACCACTACGGGCTCTAGCAGACACAAGCATGCAGCTTGCTTTTCACTCATAATACAATTTATGTCTTCAAATGGGGGCAGAGGGGGGGCAGGTTCGCCAGCACATCTCTGAAAAACCAGTTATTCCTCAAAAAAGTCCACAGGAAACCKCTCCAAGACACTTCAGTTTCATAAAAGTAAGAGCAATATGTTATAAAATGACCTACAAAAGCTGATTATTTCTAGATAAAGTTAACCTTAGAGCAACCCTTTGGGTAGACCAGGTTTGTTTTGCTTTGGTTTTGAGAGCTGTATTCCCTTGTACAGAAGCATCTAAGCAATGTCATGTTCTCACTCAAAGGAACAAAGGTATGGTAAGGAACTAGGGAAGTCCATGACTGAAATAGAGAGAAAATATTATTGTTGCCTTTAATTTTACAATTAGCAGTTTAAACTGTGAAACAGGAGTTAAGTCAGAGAAAGGATGAATCCACTGATGAAGAGGTTGCATTGGAGCCAGGTCCAAACAGTTTTATCCATCTGTTTCACATCTATCCAAGTTAATCTTTGTAATTACTATATGGGTAGACCTGACTCATTAAATCAAAATCTTTGCGAGAGGCTGACTTGCAGGAACAACAAAAAACACCCTGCATGTCAGAGACAGCAGCCAAGCAGCAATGAACAAAGCAGTGCCCGTTTCAAGAAGAGGAACTATAATATCTACTGTTAAGCAAAAGGAGAGAACACCAAGAGCAGTTAAAAATAGATTCAGGGGTTTTGGTTTGGGGGTTCTTTGTTTTATACATAGCACAGTTTGAACTATTTTTCAGTTACTCTGTATTTATGGCCAACTATGTTGATCCTCACCCAGGGCCAAGATCTACCGGATTCACGGGGTGAGCACGAAGGGCTCCTATCGCTGAAATATTCGTCATCCAGATCACCAACGCCAGCCCCGCGACTCTGACCCTGCAGGACAGACACGCTCTGCGCTTCCTCCACGACGGCTGGGCCTGTCCGGCAATCCCCCATCCACACCAAGGAGCTGCAACGAACTGGTTTTAATCAAAGCGCAATCTAATCGCCTAATGGTGCCAGTCTCGGTGGATTGTTGKATAAACACGTTTTTCAAGAACTGGAATGACTATTTGCTGTTTTCAGATGTAGAATATATTTTTGACAGAGGAAGGGGGTGTCTCTTTTCTATGCAAAGAAGCAGCATTTGAAACGCATTTGCAGAACTGTTTGGCAGAATATTAAACAGGGGAAGAGGGATGTGTGCATGAATTTATCGCCTTTCACCGAATGCCCAACAACCCCAAGGAAGACGACTGGAAAGCTCTGGATCTCTCCTTTGGAGAGACAGAGACTAAAATGATTGGCAACATTCAATTTAAAAAAAAAAAAAAAAAAAAAAGCAGGTGGCAAATTGTTATTTCTAGCTCTGGTGGAAAAATCTGTTCTACTCTCATCATCGAGTGAGACGTGTTTTTTGTATGCATCATGTTTGCTCTGGAATGCCATATTTGGGGGCTTGCTTTCATCTGCTTCACCGACGCTCACTGCTGCAATGAGGCTTTGCTCTGCTCTGCGGGCAGTTTGTGCTCACCAAGTGCCAGTGACTTTAATTGGGCAACGTGGCATCAACTAAAATATGATAACTCGATTCCTCCTGAATAATTTGGTTTGTGCCTACCTGGCTTCAGCATCAGCTACTGGAAACACAGCAGTAACCTTTTTTTTTTTTTATTAAATTTTTTTTTGGGGGGGGGGGCAGGGGGAAGCTCAAGATATCATCCTCCACTAATGACACGTTCTTAATCTCAGTGGTAGGAGTACATCAATAACCCATAAGCTAATAATTTTGTAAAAGCCATTTTAGTTTCCCCAACTATATTATTTAAAAACCTAACCSAGGGTGTGTGTAGAGAATGACACCGTTCAGAAATCCAAATAAGGGAATGAAATGGCAGCTTGGCAGGGACCCAGCGGCCACACCTATTTACAGGGGAAGCCGAGCACAGCCACCATCATTAATTAATTCAGAAGCCTCGGCACACACAACTTGATCTGGATGCACACTGCATCCCCCACCTGAGATCAATAGGGAGCACCGCACGCCGAACACCACGAGCCACACTTGCACACAGCCATGTCTGTATTAAAAACAAGGCAGGCTGTGGGGCTGGTGCTTAGCCCGCAGTTGGAAAAGGAAACAAAAGTTGTCATTATCACCCATGGGATCGAGGGGCATTTTTAATCTTGAGCAAGCCTAACCAGTGGTACCAAACCTGTAAGGGTCCCTCGACCCAGAACGAGCAGAAAGCAAACAGACACCGAAGATGAGCAAGATGAAATTAGGCTCTTGGCTACTTYATTGGCTGTATGTAAAACAACATCTAAATTCCACAAAAACACGAGGGCATTTTGGGTAGAAAACAACCAGAGGTGTCACAATTACACCGAGCAACATTTTGCAAAGATCATCTTATCAAGTTTGCGTATCTAAGTGTCCTAAGGGATCAATAACATGCGCAATATTAAAATGAGTCTTATTTAATTACTTCTATAGTCTTCATCATCCTAAYTCTCAGGCACCTCTCTGAAATAAGTTACCCATCAGGTCTTAATCAACAGGACTCACGTGCCTTTGTTCCCCAAGCCACTTGCATCACTTAAAAGTCCTGGCTGCTTGTTAAACCATCACCTTCAGGTTTAAAAACAGGTTTTGGTCCAACAAAATGAATCGATACATCCCTCTCTGGATACCTTTGCTAAAGGAAGGAGAAAAAGCAGAAGCTTAAATACTTTCAAGACAAACTAACGGAACAAAGATTGCAGGTAACCAGTTTGGAGGTGTACTCTGCCTCCCAGATCCCAGCTTTCCCGCAGTGCTGAGAAGTCCGCGATCACAACTGCAAAGCTTGCAATATTTATTGAAAAATGCCAAGCAGAAAGTTTACTTTCTTCAGAACCTAAGAGAATTTTAGAGCTTTTCCAGCCACAGAATACCTTACATACATGCAATACACCAGACCACCCCCAAAGACACTATGCTTCCCGCCTCGTATTCTATGTTACTGATTAATATCGCTTCTTTCTTGACTGTTCATAAATTTCCCCACAAACCGTATTTGCAAAAAATATTAAGACCTATTGATACAACAATCAAGAAGTTTCTCTCGGTGATCCTCCTGTTCGATCCTGCCATCGTAGCCCATGGAGCAGTAACAGTCCCTACATATTAGCAATCTTCCGTGAATTGCAAGACATTAATTCAATGTTAGCCTTAACTGTAAGTGCTACCTACTATCTTGGAGCRTAGCTTTAATGAAAATAAGAATTATTACGCATAGCCAACCCCAATTAGTCTCAAGCTGAGCTTCTGAAAGTTACACAAGGATTACTTTTCGAGTTTTACGGAGAATGTTATCTCCTCGTTGGGATCTTTCCTCTCAGAAAAAGCTACACCGTGAGCCAGTCTTCCTGCAGTATCATCTGTTTTCAGGAATAGGTACAGAAAAGCTGCTACAAATGTCATCTTCCTTTTCCCCCAACTACAAAAGCGAACTTGAATTAAAAGAGGCTTAAGACATCAATTCCTGTCACATTTATAGTTAACCAAGGCATCAAAGGCACAATTCTCCCTAGTGCGTGCATGGCCCAGGGAGGAAGGATACTGCCCACAGAGCATCCTCAGCTCTTCACGAGCACAACCGAACACAGAGCGAAGCTTCACCAGATACCCTCCACAGAYACCAAACAAAAGCAAGAAGCCTTACTATGAGCCAAGGGTTCTTCCACTACTGAAACAACCAGGCACTTGCTTTCAAAGACTACATCTCATAAGCCTTAAAAACAAACAAGGAAGCCAGCGGAAAGCAAAATCCGAAGTCCATACTCAACAGCATCCTACAGAGCATAACACTAGCACTGTGCCTGCAAATGGCACACGTGTAATTGCACTATTCTACAATGAAACCCAGGAAATTGTAGATTTATATTGTGCATGAATCTCAACAGGTGGTTCRGYGTGTTTGTACATACTGCAACACCAGGSACACACGCACAACTGCGGTACCTARTTCTGCTGGAGACAGGATTTTCTAAGATCCTATTAAATATGAATGCCCTCAGTTTACTTCCTCTAATTCTTGCAAGCATTTCAAAGCTCGTGATCACATGCCTACTTCAGCAAATGAACATACTGGGCATAGCTAACAGGCTATGGCAAGGAGGTTGCTCCTACTTACACCAGTAGGTACATCAGCATTAGCATGAAATCTAATGATTCAATTTTCTGACTTACTTTAGTATCTAGAAAATCTTCAATATTTGTAGCATAAATCAGACTAAGAGAAAAGCCACTACTGACCATCTTCAGCAACACTTCCCCTACGAAACAGTCACAAAAGTGACATTGCTGCTGCGATGARGCTGGCCCGGTCCAACAGCATCCCACACCGGTGCTGGGCTCCGTTCGGTCGAGCCACGCTCTGGGCATTTACAAAACTGTTTTAAGAAAACCTGCTGCTAACGACTGTCTCAGCCATGGGGTAATTGTTGGTACGCAGGAGATGCAGTTTCAGCAGCCAGCATTGACAAGAGTCTCTCCATCTAGGTTGAGTTAGGAAACAAGAAGCAAGTTAACCAGCATCACTCAATTGGAAGTGTTCTACTGAATTTAAAAAAAAAAAAAAAAAAAAAAAAAAAGAAAAGCATTCTTGAATGCCAATTCCTATAGTCTTATAGGTAGTAAAATTGGGTATTTGTACTCTAAAGTGAATGAGACAGGTCACGTCAAAATCAATTTCAAGACTAACTGAAAACTTAATCAAGGCTTCATTTTTTTTCCATTGAAAAGCTACAAAATAAGCCTTTATTCCTTCAGCTCCAGCAATCTGGCACTTTAATGCAAAGACCCACCATAAACTCCTACTTATTTTGGATATTCAACAGAGAAGGGGAAAAAAAAATAGACTGCCTTGAGATCAGCTCACTCTTAGTTACATACCTATCACCACCRTGTTCATCTGATCTCCCATCAAATATGATTGAAAAAAAATAATCACCTTTTTGAGGTGCCATCTAACATTCTTAGAAGTAGTTGTTACACACTTTTGTCAGAACTTTGAGTAACCACATTTACTGTTAAAGAATTAGTAATTATGATAAAAAGAGTCAGCGGAATCTCTTCCCGGCAGGTGAAGCAGAGTATCTATTTCCACACTCTGCTGGAACTACCCACATTACTTACACAGTTAAGCAGCGACAAGTTATTTTCACTTGATGGCGTGCAAAAATAAGAAAATATCATACAGCCTCACTYGCTACTAGGTGTTTCAGAAACTTCTTCAGGTACCTGGCTTTTTAAATATCCATTTATATTCAACTGAAGATAGTGGAAGTGGGGGGAGAGGGGGAGGAACGATGTTTACTTCATGTCAGGGCTTATCTCCTGCCTTGTGGGAGTGCTCTTTTATAGGCTTCATTTTTTTTTGTTCCCATCCCTCCAGCTCCCATTCACACCGCTGGAGCGAGGGCAACAAAAAGCACATATTGTTATGGATGACTGGAAGTGCGGTGGACTGCCTCCCGACTCTCGATCCACACGGCTTGGGCCACCGGGCCTAGAGAGATTTGTATAAGTTTTTAATTTAGTTTGATTCTTGTTTATACAGGAATAAGCCCAAGTCAGAAGGTGACGCATAAGACACCAAAACCAGAAGACGAAGCGCTCACACACTGATCCCTTTCATGCCGCAGCGAAGGTCACTACAGGGCACTGCAAATTAGCAGAGAAACTGCATTCAAGTTATTAGTCACCTCGTAATTGTTAAAGGAATTGGAGACCAACTCTTCTTCCAAACATGGCAGGAGTAGAGCCTTTCCGACAGAGCTTTTAACTTAATGCCAGATCATCTGGAATACCAAACCTGCAAACACCTCCGAAGAGGCAAGCCGCGGCCAAACTGCCTCACCTGGAAAGTCACCCAAAAACAGTCCTGAAAAATCCTTTACTTTTGCAAAATACTGATTGTTTTGTTGTTCTTTTGGGAGAGAAAAAGGGGGGAGAGAGGGGAAAGAGAAGGAAAGGAAACAAAGAAGTAGGAGAATGAAGAGAGGCTGAAATGCTGAACTCGGAGTAAAAAAAAAAAAGTAAAACCCGGCATTTAATAAGAATGAATACAAACAGAACAGATTGAGATAACCTCAGAGATGTGCGTGTTAAACAGCTCTTTGACACCTGAACGACACTTGAACTCCTGGAGCGCTTTAAGACTCCCATCATTTTCATGATACAGACCGTTCGATATATTCTGCTTAATGCGAGCAGCACCTGATCGAGCCGCAGAAGACTTCTAAATGGGAAAGTACCCCCGCTGGGTCTGGGTCAGCGGATCCGTTTGTTTTGTGCACAAACCAGAAGTCGGAGGGAGGACCCAAGGAGCCCAGTCAATGCCCGAGGGCTCTCCAGGAAGGGCAACAGTGGGAGGAGAAACAGCCTCCCGAAATTGAGCCTTCTTAAGAACAGAAGACAAAATAAACACGCCTGATCRTAAGCTTCCGCACGTCTTGGTTAAAGGCACACAGACTCGACCCTGCCGCCGGGACAGACCTGCCCGTTGTAAGGGATGTACAGAAAGAAATTCTGCAGAGCTCTAAAACTCATCCGACTTGTGCTACACCTACAAAGACACGAAGTCCTGAATTAACGAACGTGAGAGTCAGGGGCGAACTCCCTGCTTCCCCCGGTCCACAGTTTGCCAAACTCCCCGTCCGACACGTGACACTCCTTCCCCGTATTTGTCTGGCCTTCAGCGTCTGTGGCTGGCTGTTAAATTTTACTCTCCTAGATCTTTCAAATGTTTGCATTTCCTAATACAACAAACCGGCATTACAGATCATGAGGTAAACCTGACGACTCTTTTTTCCCCTCTTCTCATCTTAAGTCCTACCAGCAATTCTCATTTGAAAAACGAGATGATATGGGGTTAAATAATTTCAGAGATAAAAGCTAACGAAGATTGAAATAAAAGGAATTGTTTTATAAGCCATATTTTGCATGCTTCCTTCCCATGCTTATACCCATTTTGCAGATGGGATAGCCAAGGCATGGAGAGGTTTAGGTGACTTACCCAAGGCAATATAAAACTTCTCCTCCAGGGAGGACAGGGAAGCAAAGGTAGAGGCGAGAACAAGTTACCACAGCACACAGGACATCAGCTGGTCCTGAGCAGTGTGATTTTCAAGATGCGGTAACAGGGACAAACCCCTGGCATCTGCCTACCGCACCGGATCCAACAGCTCCAGCCAGCCAGGGACCCGCTGCCGACCAGCGCCGCGCTGCGCTCAAGCTGCAGTGCTGAGCTGTCTCAAACCCTGCTGATGATACCGACAAGGAGGAGAGAAAAGGGCATTGCTACAGCTGCACGTAGCGAAGGTTTTCCACTTTCTGCCTTATTTCAGTATGTTGAAACAGCAAGACATTCAAACGTTTTTTCTTAAGAGTCAACACGTCAAAAGCGGGCAAAACTTTCTTGCTAAACCCCGATTTTGTCCCATACAGCCCAAATGGCCTAATCAGATCTTTTTTCCCCTCCRAATGCCCTCTTCACTCAAAGAGAGTGAGCTGTGCTCACGAATCGAGAGTCACGACGCGGCTTTCCAGCCTCGCTTGCACTAGAAAGAGAGGAGCATAGCGGGCAACMGGTTAAAAAGCCCCAGCACAATGARGAGCCGCTCTGTAATTAAGAGGTAGGAAAGCCGTACGGGAGAATTCCTCCCTGCCCCGTGGTAGCCGCAGTCTCCCAAGGTGATGCCGAGCAGGTCACACAGACACACACGCACACATGCTCGCAGGTAAACACCAGCTGTTTACTGGTGCCCCGCTGGAGAGTCCCGAGACCTGACACACCGAGAAGTCAAATACCAAAGAACGCAATTAAAGGCAACGAAAGCTAGAAACGCCAGTGCCTTCGGCAGTCGGGGAAGGGGGAAGGAAGAGGAGAAGTGCTGAACAGCAAAAAGCCAACATAGGAAACTGCTTATTAATAAACCTTAACCTTTGTTCTGTCCCTGTCCTACAATGTTTGCTTCGGGCAATTCACTCTCCTTCTCCCCACCTGAAAATGGACACATGATTCATCTGACAGTGAGGTTCACTGACGTACACGGGGCATTCAGAGTGAGCGGTGCTAACCAGATAGAAAATATCACAAAGAAATTAATAACCTTCAGAAATTCCAGGTGGTACATAAGAAATAAAGCAGGAACCACTGCGGGAGGGTTAACACATTCAACAGATGTCCAGTTCCCCAGGTGAAGGGATGCCACAGAAATGCAAAGACAAGGGGAGGGGGAAGGCGGCTAGAAAAGCCTAAAAAAAAAGGATCCCAAGCAAGTCTTTACACCAATCAATCRCAATATGAATGCGTAAATAAGCAGAATGTCTAAATATAAAGTGCCRAACTCTAGCTTCTAAGTTTTAAGGGCACAAATCTAAACCAAGCAGCAYGGGTAGCACAGGGAGAGCGGGGACAGCCTGATGAAAAACTATCAAGAACAGAGTTTCAAAGAATACAATTGAAAGGCTGTCCTGGAGTTATCTAGTCCATCGGTGGCATGTTCTTCTCTTAACATGTATTTTGTCTAATGCCAGGAGAAGAGGAAAGATTGCTCACATACCATTTTTCCCCCCCAGTCAACAAATATGCTAACTACTTTGCACTTCACATACTGGTCTACAGACCGTGTGCTGTGATACCTCAAACATGAATAGCATTACACAAAAGCAAACCTTACTTCCCCAAGTCTAAAAATAAGTCTACCATATTTTCAGATACCACAGTCTCCAGGAACATTTGGAGGGGAAAAAAAAACACACCACCATACAGTTCTACGTTACTTAGATTATTATTGAAAAAGATACAAATTGGAAGTCAAGAAGTGCCTGGAACGGGGCTGTAAKGTTGGTCATTCTAAGAAGAGGAAAAAAACCCCTCCACATCACAGTTCATTTTTCCGTTCATTTTGTAAAGAGACCTCAGCATGTGTATTTTAATTCAAAAGGGCACGCACACACTGCATGTTTTCTTTCCAACTTTTTTGTTGTGACCTATTTGAGTAGTACCTATACGCAGGATAAAAGCCTGTATCTGCACAGGTACGTATCACACACGGGAACTCTGTACAGAGCACACAACTTTCTACCTCACAAGACACATAAAAGGGAAACACAGTGCTTTGTGAATCACGAGCAAAATAAGCACCCGACGACTACCCTCGGAGTATGGCAGTAAGAAACCAAAGTATTAAAGCCTGGGGAAGAGCTCACAGTTCATATGTGCATAATAAGCATCAAAAAAACAAGTTCTGATGCCCAAAGATTTGAATTTTTAAATGCATAAGTACACTTAATACCTACTATCAGCAAGTAACATCTAGAGATCGCACGCAGAAGTTTGTAGTTCAAAACACCATCAATGAAAACATTCTAAATTTAGTCAGCAAAACAGCATTTTCCACTCAGAAGTTACACACGGAGCGAGYGCTCCATCAAAGCAGAAAACCTGAGCTTTGCTGACCACTTCGGCACCTTGTCAATTCTGTCCTTCCCGATTTCTTACACCAGATACCGCGACTAGCGAYTGACCAGGAACCTTACAACACGGACACCATTTCAAGAGCTACCACCGAAAATGTAAGACAATCTCAAATGTGGCCTCATCACATCTGAATRCATTTTAGACTTAATTTTTAAAATACTTCCAGCACGACCCAAAAGATGTCAGAAGCTGACTTCCTTTATCCCAAGCATCATTCCTTCTTCTTCCCCCCCTAAASTAGCACAGCAGGAGTGATTCAGTAAGAAAGTAAGAATGCTCACAGCCCATACGGGTGGGTAGGGCTAACGAAGAGCACACCCAGAAATAGAAGTGTAAGACCATAAGTCAGTAAGCCCGGAGTTCCTTCCACAGTTACAGTTCCTTTGACAGCAAAGGGATAATTCCAGTTCAAACCTGAGGCCGTGCAGAGAGGTCCCTAAAAGGGCCAAACGTTGTACCTATGTACACGTGCTGCCGTCTGGCTGAAAAAGTGATCCAAATCCTTCATCTTGCCTTGCAGAAGCCTCACAAACATCACACGATACACCAGCACTGTCTGAATTTGAACCAATGATTTTAAACAGCTCCACATATGACTACCGGCCTGTAATTACTRCAAAAAAGTCATAACGCAGCTATATTAAGTTACAGTATTAGCATACTGACACTGCATCATATGCCAACAGTGTTGCATCATCACCCATTGATGTAACCTCATGACTATGTAACGCTGTTAGGGATGGTATTAGCTACTCCTCTGCACTTCCACCTCTGAGGAAAGAGAAACGTATTTGGCTACCTCCGTCCTGCTCCACTGCTGGATACCCAGTGACCACAGAGAKACAATTCTCCCCCTTCCAGTGAAACTCAGCAAGGTGGTTTTTACTTCAAGCACAGAACTCGGTCCTTTTCACACTCACACAAAGTTCAACCAGAGCATGCTAACTGGTAATATATTCGCTCTTTTTCCAAGTAAAAGCTAGAGGAACATCAGCCTGTTGCTTACCCACAGACAACGCATAAAGGGGTGAGCTTTTACAGCCCCACCGTCACGTGCCCAGCTGCGCAGCCCTCCCTGTTTTCAAAACCAGATAGTTGGGGGGGAGAAAAAACAAAACTAAACAGTTCCCAGCCCTGAAACCAGCGTATTTTGTGATCCTATCTGAGATACCTAACCGCAGAGCCTCGCTGCCTCCAGGATATCACACCCCTTTTTTTGTCCAGAGCTTGACGATCCAGACGCACCGAAGGCTACGCCAGCAGCGAGTAATGGAGCGTGATGTACAGRAATACGCCGTCCCGCATATGTCACAATCTCGGATGGCTGTGAGGTGGCACTCGGGGGTAACGCCCCCGACGACGACCAGCTCTCCCCACCACGTACAGGGTGGTCCCCGCTTACAGCACTCGGGGGGGCTATCAGCCTTCTCGTGGCCCAAAAGCCAGCAGGCGTCAGTGCAGTATGACCGCCACATCCCAGCAGGTACCGTCCCAAGATCTGGTGGGACCGACCGTTTGTCACCAGAGCCAGGCCCGCGGGGCACACGTGCACGGCAAGAGGACGCCCAAGGAGACCACCGCACAGTTCACTTACACAAAAAGCTTTCCACRTGCTACACATCCCTTTATTTCTTACTTTCTTCTGCCGTCTCCTGCCTCTGGTCCCCTACCACCTCGTCCTCTCCGCTAACAGCACATCTCCTACGCTCCTGCTTCTTCCTCCCCACGTCTCCTTCCACTTGAGACGCTGGTCAATAGTTTGTCTGGAAGAAAGCAGGGTTTCGTTCCCTTCTCCCGCTGATGTATGGCGGCTTCCAGCCTACTGGCATGTCTCTTATTCCCAAAGGCCCCTCTTCGTTTCACTTCCTGTGTAACTGTCTCTACAAGCAGCTCTGCTACCTCTGCTTCCAGCTGCAGTCACAGGCGGGCAAGCAAGGGAGAAACACGAAAGTCAAACACCTGCAAAAGAAGCTGGAAACGAGCGTTAGGGCCATGCCTGCAGATCAGTGCTTTGTGACAGTCACTGCTGTGTCCATCAGCTCAGGAACCCCTGTCCTGGGGAAAGGGGCTTACTGCACAAAGTACAAAAATGGAAGAGCTTTGGGCAGCCAGGAAAAAGACAAGTTAAGTAAAACCTGAGACATACAGAGTGTAAAATGAAAAAAAAAAAGGCAAGCAGATGCTCTAGAGAAGTAAGTACATGCATCCTGACTTACGGGCTTTCCCAGCTTTGTCGTTCAAAAGCAGTAAGCGATGCCAGACAGTTCTCAGCCAGCGAGCCCCCGCTCCTCCACAAACGAGAGCAGCAATTCCGGGACACTCGGGAGCTGCAGGCGTGCGTGCGCCCGGGCAGCGCCACTTCCAGAGGACTATCCCGACCGGGGCCAAATTCTGCCCGGCCCCTCCCGCAGGCGCTGGGAACGTGCAGTAATGGAGAAGCCAGGGCAGCGGGGCAGGGTGCCCAGCGAGACCTTCACCCGCAGCCCCAGCCGATAACCCCGTTACCGACACGACACCCGGGGAGGCGGCGGCCGCGCTGCGTGGCAGGGGGTCGTGGGGCGGGCGGGGGGCGCAGCCCGGTGCACCTTGAGCCGCGGG
>JASVER010000213.1:143902-229513 GCA_030449065.1 Oceanodroma leucorhoa
CCCGCCGCGGGCCCCGCGGGGCCGGTCCCGCCGCCGTGCGCGGGGGGCAGCGGGGGCCGGGGCGCTCCCAGCCCCGCGCCCTCACCCCGAGCCGGCCCGGGCGGCGACGGAGGAGGAGGAGGAGGAGGAGGAGGAGGAAGAGGAAGCAGGCACGGCGGAAAGCCCGTAACAACTTTCCGAAACAAACGCCTCGCAGGCTGCCGTCCCAGCGCCGAACAAAAGCCGGCGGCGACCTGGGGCGCTCGGCCCCGGGCTCGGGGGGTCGCGCCGCGCCGCCAAACTTTTCGTTTACCGGCGAGGATGCAGCCCGGGAGTCCCGCTCCCCGCCGCCCCTCTCCTCCCCACGGCAGGCTGGGGCACGAACTCCCTCCCTGGCAGGCATTAATCAATCAGTCCGCCCGACGGCCGGAGAGCAGGACTTTGCACTTTTCCCGGGCTAGCGAGGGCTGCCCGCGGTCCCCGCACGGCCGCGCTCCCCCGGAACTTCCCCGGGAGCGCACACGCATCCCCAGCGGCTGCCTCTCACAAATAACTCCGCCGCCGCCGCCTCTCCCTCCCTCCCCCAAGACAATAAACCCAACGAGAACTTTTAATCTGGGAACTCACACGCCGCGGCACCTCCCCGCCGGTCCCCGCGCATCCGGGTGCCGCCGCTCCCGCTCCCCGGCTGCCGGTTCGCTTCCCCCGCGCCTCGCCGCCCGCTTTTCCGCGCCGCCAGGGATCCCCGGCTAATCCTCTCCGCCGCGGCTCCCCTTGCCAAATAATGCGCTTCTCACACATGGAGTCGCGGCGTCACTCGGCGGAGCATGCGCGCGGCGGCCCCCGAAGCACAGGGCGGCCCGTCCTGCGCCGCAGCGGCGGCGGGGCTGGCGCGGGGACAGCGGCGGCGGCGGTAGAGGCAGCAGCGGCCGCACCGCGCCGCGCGGGGGCCCGGCGCCGCTTCCGGGCAATGGTGGAGCAGGTCTGTGACCCGGGGCACCATTGGCCGGAGGGGGTCGCGGCATATGGCAGGCGGGCGGGGATTGGCTGCGGCGCGGGCGGGGGGCGCCGCCGCGGGGTGCGCGGGCCCCGCTGCGGCGCCCGGGGCCACGTGGAGCGGCGGCGGTAGCGGCAGCAGCGGCCCCGCCGTGCCCTCCGTGCCCCGGGCCGGCCGGGCATTGTTCTCGTCCGCGCCGCCGCCCCCCGGGCCGGGCGGAGGGGGAGCTGCCGGAGGCGCTGCGGTCCGGTCCGACGGCGGGACCTCCGCTGACACGGATTGTTCTCGGGGCCGCTTATCTTTTTCCTTCCTGAGCGTCTGTAGGCGCTGATGAAGGAAACGGATAGCAGCGCGCGGCTGCCCGGGCTCGGCCGCTCCAGCCTGCTGAAGGATACCGGGCAAAGAGGGTACCGCAGCTGCGGGAGCGAGCCCGGGGCAGATTGCACGTTCCGGGCAGTGCTACCGATGCTCGGAGGCCTTGCTACCGAGCGAGGAGGGGCGGYGGGGAGGCACGGACTCGGCTCGTCTCTGAAATCTGTCCTGAAGACGGTAAAGTCCGAAAGAGACGATCTGAGATCCACAGATTTAGGAGCGAGACACTAAGCAGCCAACACTAGAAATAGCTATTTTACACCTGAGAGCCTCAGGGTAGAGCCACTACTGATGCTGACGGCAGGTCAGCAAGTAGCACAAAGCAGCCTGGAAATATCTTGAAACACCCAGAAACCCAACTCCCAGCGCCAACCATCCCAGCTACCGCCCCGGCGCCGAGGGCAGCGCTACGGGTACTGCTGCGGGATGGGGCAGAAAAGCAGCATTTGTGGAGTAGTCCTGCTCTACCCCTGTCCATCTTCTCACAGGGAACTCTAGAAGGGCTTTCTGAAACCRTGTTTACCAGATCTTAAGTCCAGCAGGCAGATTATTTTAGACCCAATTAATAGCAGAAGAAATTCTGAACTGTTTTTACTACCGATCCCCTTAATACACACTTGCAGATCTCTGGTGTGGTTTTCAAACTAACTACCCTTTTTCTCCAGCCCTTCAGCAGAGGCAGCTCACCAAACACCCTTCTCTCCCTCATATTTCTTTGCTCTGTTAAGTATTCTAACCACGCTGTAATCCCCGTGCAGGTCTGCCTACAGGCGGGGGATATGAATAATCTTTGCAAGTAACCAAAAGATCCAAATTCTTCTAGATTTTCTGTAGCAGACTAATGCCAACGAGCCTTAAGATCSCCAGTTTTCCATATTTCTGGAGACGGGTTAGTTTTTGGATGTGGTCTKTTGGCTCCTAAGTCACCAGCCTGACTACAACTTCATGAAGCCCATGAAGTCAGTCTCAGGTTAATAATTTTCAATAGGGCTATACACCGTACTTTAGGGTTCTCCTTTCCCTCTAAAAGGATGAAGCTTCTGGCTCTGCACTCATATTTCTGACACGTTTTCTAAAACCTAGTTGAAGCATGAAGTTAAAAACGGGAGGGATGTCACAAGGAGTTAGGGAAGAAAGTTCCCACAAAAACARTACCCTGCCGGACCTGGTGTGCGAATGTGCCCCGCCAACACACTTCCAAATGTGATACTTATTGAAAGAGATTTAGAAGCAAAATAATTAGAGATGGTTTTTTTTTTTCAGATTTTGACGTCTTAATTCTGAGGCTAAAAGTTAATTTATAGGTCCTGTGAAAAGGCAGGGACCCTCTTCTGCCTCTTTGTGGGTTACATCCCCTTATTATACCCCATATTCAAGCACAAAGGATTTCYGACAGTGACGGCTCACTCAACTGCACCATTATTTTGCCTCTCAATCCCCACATCATCCGGAGTCTTGCCAATTATTTTTTTGCATTAAAAATAACRGACAACCCCTTGTCAAAAGGCTGTAGGTGCCCTCTCAAAGAAATGCAGAGGGAGAGCCCGCATGGGAAGGGAAGGCCACGTCACCGCAACGGTGGTGACCACCCCCCCGCAGTGGGACCAGGCGGGAAACCTCCCTCCGGTCCCTTTTCACAACAAGACTACCAGGGAAAATTCAGTTTTAGCTGTTACAGGTCAGGTAACCCTCAGCCTAGAAAACCAAACCAGCCATCCACAGTCCTTCAAACATGAGGCACAGAAATACTACCGCAGACTGAAGAGAATGCTTTTTTATGTTTTTCTTTCACCAGCTTACTTAAAACATCAGAGTAAGTGGTTATCTAGTAAATACTTTAGAATTGTGGTTTAAGACCAGCTACTGATTTTTTGGTTTTATTTTTTTAATAAAGACTGGCTTCTCATTGGGAGAAAAGTTGAAATTCTAGCAACGAGATGTTGCTGGGGGATGGTACAGGTGTAGCATCAAGTGGGACTGTTAATAATTCAGTCACCTGGAAGGTGCATCAGTGTTGTAATTGCTTAATAGAGGCACAAGCTGATGTTATTTCAATGACAATCTAGTGTGGCAAGTTGGTGGCTCTATCAGCAAGAGAACCGCTGATACCACAGACTTGTGTATTCCTAGAAATACATACCTACCGTGAAGTAACTTGTTTGCAACATGTTTATGTAAACTGCTGAAGTGAAACTAGTCCTAAGCTGCTTTAAGAAGGAAAGTTCTATGAAACTGCAACAAATCAAGGAAAAAAGCTAATTAAATGAATCTACCTGTATCTGYCAGACTTTGAAAGAGTTGGGATTTGGGAAGGAATTCTGTAGGTATGTTAATCTTGTGTTCAGAAAAAAATAAGGCTGAGACTACTTGGGCCCAAACAAGGCAAAGCAGACATTTGAGACAGTAATTAATAAATGGTATCTTATCCCTATTTTAATATATAAACATCTTTGCCAGGTAGAGAGTATTTGCCAGTAAGAGAGTATTGCTAAAACATGATTAAAGCAGTCCCCTCTCCTATTTAAAACAGCACCTAACATCTTTACAGCCAAGTGTCAGTGCACCTTTAATCTGAATATACTCCTTTTTGGGACTCTATACCTTCTGYCTAAACACTTGGGCGCTACACATCGCCATATTACAGCTTTATTAAAATAGGCAACGTTATATTATTAACGTTATTGGATTTTAATCTAAATTAAATACTACATTTAAATTAAAATCCAATAGTTCAAAATTAGAGCAGCCGTTTATGTAAGCAAACAGCTACACTTCTGCAAATCTTTTCCTTGTTATGAATCAGACGATGCACAGTAAAGCAATACCAGAACAGTATTACCTCACCATTTCTCACCTGGGCCTTGATTAAAGCTACTCAATTAGGCGCGGAGCAGAGCACCGTGCGCGTGCGGTCAAATGGGAGAAGGCAGGCCGGAATGCAGCTGGCTGTCTCACCTGAAGCCGGCACGTCTTGGGTGTGTCACTAAGGTGACGCTGTTCGGAGGAGGGCATCAGCTGCACCGCGCTAATGACACTCCCTGGTGCCGCGGTGCCTGGACCGGCTCCGCGTGGGTGGCTCCGGAGGGAAGCCGTCCCTGTCAGCCTTTCCAGCCCGGCCAGCGGCACGCAGCACTCACGCACTTTGCTTGCTTGTATCAGTCTTTTCAATTCTTATAGAGATGTATTACAAAGATCCAACCTAGCAAATTGCCTTCAGTACTTACTTGCGCATGATTTTCATTTCAGAATGTGGCGTAAACCCAGAAACCTGCATAAATATTCGTTCTGGTAACCAAAACTGATGTTACGTAGCCTAGATTCTACTTTAAAACTGAACATCTCATCACCGAAGCAAAGTTTTGCTGGAGCCACAAAGTCCAGCTATTAAGTTGTTCTTCCAAAGGTATTTCCCACGTTCCAAATGCAAAGTCCATAGATAATATGGATCAAATACTTCGTCCTTCCTGTATATTTTAATACTACACTATCTACACTCTTCATAAAAATACCACYCAATATAGCATACACTAGGACGTTAATTTTGTTGCGATAATAGCAGAGTTTGGTATTGGGATGTGAGAAAAACCCCTGACGATTCAGGCAAAATTCCCAAGTCCCTAAGAAAGAATGAAAAATGAGATTAAGCCTTTTCTCAATGCACATCGGAATGTAGGTCAAAGAAGAACAAGAAGTAAAGCTCAAGCCAGATCTGTTAGACTTGGTCATCTTCCTACAACCACCAGCAGATGTAAGACACATGGGAACATGCTAATATTGGCATACTAAACAGGCTAAACAAGTTCTTAAGCTCAATAGCCGATACGTGTTTTGGTAAAGGCAGAGAACACAACTCTGAAGTTGTTTGATGGTCTAGGAGACCAAGACATCAGGAGCACAGATACTTCTGAAAGCTGCTTCAGGTCGGCATCTGTATGTTATGTTCACCTCATTTCCACCATTCAGAAGATAAACCAGGGGCTGCTGCTGAGTGTGTGTTGACCTGGAGTCTGACACTGGGACAGGACAGACTGCAATCCTTTATTTTTWAAAAAAAAGCAAACCCCAGCACCTTGTAAAGGATGGGTTTTTTTTTTTATCTTTCACATTGCTGGCTACAAGTTTGATATCAACAGACTACGTCCTTAAATAGTTAAAGGAAAAAAAGGATGAAACTGTAAGCATGCTGCAACAGTGCTCAAAATCTTAAGAATACAATTTTAAGATGGCTTATCCTAAGAATGAAAGGAATTCCACAGACCTGAGACCAAGAGATGGTCCTTTACTTACTTTCTGGTGGAACTATTTTCATGCAAGTGCAAGTTGCAGCTAACACCAGCTGCTAGAGACAGACTTTCTGGTAAGTAGTTCAAGCATGGGACGAGCTGGTAAACTGGTGCTTTTTGAGACGGAGAATCTGAGACACTTCAGGGTCACTACATAATCTGTACCGCCGCRTCTGTTTGCCTGTCTCCCACCCACTGGGAGCAACGCTTAAATGTGAAATGTTTTCTGCAGCAAAGCAGGACGCGAGATTGGAAACAGTCAAAATTCCACAATCTAAGCAGTGAGGTGAATGACCCTAAATAGAAATGAAAATTAATCTTTCTGGAACTGAACGAAATTAAAGATCAGTAAGTTATTGAGGAAACGGGGGAAGCAGCGGACGTACGCAAATACTGCTTGGCCCAAGATGGTGCCTTCAGTGTGGTATTATCTGACCCTGTCTCTAATAAGCACTTTTATGGTTGGAAGAGGATATATGAGGAGCTGTGCTCCAATTCAACGAGCACTTCATGGACTATCGATTTTGCTCGGAAGTGGGAGAGAACAAAGTTCACCCAGCACTGCTGTTATTTAAAGGTCTGCCAAAGAACATCTCAACCTCCTGAAAACTGGTCCACCACAGACTGTCTCAGATCACTTCAGTGCGTGCAACTCGGACACAAATGTTTTGCTGGCAAACAGTGAGTCAGACCCACAGAGCCATTAGTTGAGGGAATGGCTGTAAACAAGCACCTCTTGCTTGTTTACTGATCATTGTCACGTGGCTCATCAGTACTTGACCCTGATTAAAAGAAGAATCAGCTAGTTGCAGAAAACTCTACAGAGTTCCTGTATAATTTGACTTTCTGCAAGTTCTAACTGCCACAAACAGTCCTGTGAGAAGCTGGAACTCGGATCGGTGGGTGCACACCTACAAAGAGATCTCGGCCTCCCTTCCTGCTGATTGTATCAATCACTGAATACTCCCAAGAATCTTTTTCATCCGGACCTGCCAGCCTATTTTTAACCATCTCATCTGCAGCTTGTGTGATACACCAAAAGAAGACCAGGAGCCCTCACGAACCTCACTGTTTTTATCATTCTGTGCAAGAGATAAGGCTCGGTCCGTGAGTCTCCAGCGTGGAATCCTTTTCCAGAACAGACTGTGGGATATTCGGCACCGGGGGAATCTGCTTACAAGAAGTCTGCCAGCCAGCAGTGGCTTGTTCTGCATCGGCTGGACTSCTGATCACTTAACACTGGCCTTTTCAAATGAAAACAGGGCTGTGCCACGGTCCACATATGCAATCAGACAATTTTATTATTATCTGCTAATTTCTCTCGTCTTACACACACACACACTGCATGTCACCTCCTCTAACTGGTAAGCTCTTCAGGGTGGGGGCATTCTCGGAGTGCTACAGGACCGCTGTGCTATTAAACTGTGGAGTTTTAAGAATGAATGGCTTCCTGAGTGCAATAATGAACACTTCCAGTTGTGTATAATTTTTTTGTTGACTCCTGATTATAAAAAATATTTAAATTACTACTTCACACTAGTATCCGTGTCCATATACTCTGAAACCCTTAACAGTGAAGGCAGGAGAAAAGAGAGTTGACGCATCACTGTTATTAGGAAGTATTCTTAGAATTAAAATGTGTACGACGTTTCCTCCAGCATGGAGAGCATTTTGGTCTTTACTGCCCTCCAAATGAGAGGTAATGGGGAAAATACAAATATGACCTCAATAACTGATAGTTTTTACCAAATGTGGGACAGAATGGACCAAAAGCTCTATTTGTAGTTACCCCATTTTCTAGAAAACCAGCTTTTATCCTTGACCAGTTAAACTGCCTGSTATACTTTGGGCTGAAATGGTTCGTTTCTCAAGATTAAGCAGCAGATCTGAAAGCCSTGCAGTATCGTAGATGCCATGACTGAAACTCTGCTCTCTCCCTCTGACACATACGAGGTGTTTCTGCACAGGGCTGTGTGCTGGTCCAGCTGTACCAAAGATTTTGATTTTGAAAGCCAGATTGTGCTGCTCACCTGAGTTGTGAATTTTCAGGTTATCAAACTTAAAACTGAGAAGGTTCAAAAGTATTTTCAAGTAGGATTTGTGCTTATCCGCCAAAGTGTATTGGAAATTGCAGGAGGTGGTTGTTACTGACTCCAGGTTGTCATTGTTACTAATACATCGCTATTAATCAGTTTGAACAAACCCCCCAGTCAGTGTTTACCAGTTGGCAAACTGGACACAGAAAAGCCTGATTCAGGAAGGATTTGTTTTTACAGTTCAGACCCTGCAAATTTAAGGGTTTCCAAGCGTGTAGGGAATGTCTCTCACAAGGTAAACGGGTTTGTAGTTGCAGCCTGAAGAACTCCACCTAAATTCCACAGATGTATTTGAGCAATTCCCAGTAGTTTATTCTCTCAATCCAGCATCAGACTAGATTCCTAACGGAGATTAATGCTCGCACAATCAGATATCTGTCTGTATGGATGCCATGACATCGACAGTTGTCTGTGGTTTAACAGGCGAGTACTGGCTAAAGATCCTTAAAGATCAGGTAACTGAGAAATAAAGAGTTGATGGAACATACTCTGTATTAATTATAAGTTCTGCCTATGTAAGATCTTCTTTTTCCAGTGATACAGTTTTGATGAAGACAGATACAARATCCTCCAAAACACCGTCAGGATACTCTTACTTTAGATTTCTTTAAATATGCAGACAGGCAAATGATTCATGCTCTCCCTGTCGCTAAAACCATACTGTGTACGAACACTGAGGCTGGTTGTATGTAAAATCATCTTTCAACTGAATTAGCTTCAGTCTTAACTGCTTTTTTTTACTGAAAGTAAAGCCCTTCGTACCCCAAAGAGTGGAACTACTGCTTGGCTACAGACAAAAGCATCGAGCGAGGTGCTCATCATGAGAGGCTGAATTTCAGACTGCGATTAACCTTAGCACACTGATAATCTCCAGGACCAAAATCAAGGTAGCCCTGGAGGGAGCCAGGCAGAGAACTGAAATCAAACGTAGAAATCTTGCAACAGACACGAAATGAACTTAGTACAATCCTGGTTTAAAAGTGACTGCAATAAAAGGTAGATAAAGAGCAAAAAGTAGGAACTTTGAGCAAAACACATGCAGAATACTGTCCCCTCAATAAAATTGAGCATTTTCCTTAGAGTTTTGAAAGGGAGTGCCCAGTTGTTCCTGGTTTCTCAAGGCATCCACCCAGGGATCAGCATTGCATTGAAACTTGCATTGCATCCAAAGACAACTGTGCCATTTTGCTACAAAATCATCTCCTTGATAGTAATTAAATTTATTAACTTTTTTATCATGTCAAGCCCAAGCAAGTTATCTGCACCTCTCAACTTTCTTTTAAACTTTCATAAGTGAATAAAAGTTTGACAGTTCAACACGACCTCAGTTTGCCATAACTCATGTTGTCATTTTTAAAAGATGAATAATCCGAGTCCTTTGTTACCTGCAATTCTCAAGGACTTGACTGTGTATTTGTAAGATGCCAACAGAGCCTTACCATAAAGTTATGTTACCGGTGATCACGGGCACATTGATGTAAAGCCAAAGGTCTGAGAAAAGCACAGCCAGGTTTTACTGATCTAAATAAAGTCAACTAGACAGATTGTTACAGGAGTATGCTGCATTTTGAAAACCTCTGTATTTTCACGAGGATTATGAGAGTCTTATACCATGTTTACTATAAGCATTTATTAACATTGTTCCTTCTGGTAATAAGATGCTTATTATCAGCACTTAAAAAACGCCAGTCTTTTCCCCTAACCCCCTGCTAATTCTAACTTCAGTYGTGTAGTCGCCTCTCTTCCCCCAACAGCATTATACTAGGTCAGTTCCATAACCTGCTTTCCTGCTGAAAAGCAAGGCTTATAAATTAGATTCATTTCTAAATTTAGGATTGATGGGATCAGTCATTACTGGTCTTATTTTTTTCAGGCAGATTTCAAGGGAAAGGTATTCATAAAGGAGCTACCGCTTCTTGCTTAGAGTTTACAGAAGTCCTAAACTATAAATCTCAGCGCGCTCTTTGCGTTAGTCGCCGAGACCACCTTCACAGAATTAACATAGAGCTTTTAYCGGAAGACCAAGATCAGGGGTCTTCTTCTTCCAAAATAATCTTTTAATAGTACTTCACAAATTGCATATGGATTTCCCCCTAGTCTTTACGTTAGAAAACACAGGTTGTTCAATAGGAACAAGAATCAGTTGAGGAAGAAGAGAAGAACACTTAGTTGTGCCAACAGGCAGACCTTGGTAAGCTGTTTTCCAATCCGAAATTTGTCCTGGACATGAATCCAAATACTTCTACTGAGAACAGGCAGTGGGGAAGATCCCTCGCAGCCATCGGATACTGCTGCTGGTTACGTGCTCCCAGTGCACTGCCAAGAGATGGCTCTCAGGAAAAAAATCACATCTATGTCACCAAAAGCTGAAGCACCCTTTGTTCTCCTTTGACGAGGAGGCTGGTCCGCCATCACCACTTACCGAGCCTGGCTCTGGGTCTGCAGGGTGCAGAGGCAGATGCAACCAAGAGGGAGGAGAGAGCATGCCACAGAACCGCATTCCACGGTTTCAGTGCTCTGATGAATAATCAGATACTTGTTTAATAACTGCAAAGAAGGACAGCCCAATTCTTATCATCAGGCTCTCTGGAGATTTGACATCCTTGGCATTGTATCCTAAGAGGAAGGAAATTTCTCACTTCCCTAGCTATTTCAGTTATATAAATCAATTGTTGAAGGATAGTTTAACTGGTCTGCGCATAGGAACCAAGGCAACTGTATTTGGGCTCAGATGGTCTTTGGAGACACCGATCTATAAATTAAAAATATAATGCTTTGTAATTTATCAGTAGTTATACTGCATGTACATTGAAAAAATGGTGAAACCTAATAGCTAGAAAAAAACCTACTTGATTTTATACCAGCAGTCATGATGCCAAGTCTGTTATGTACTGGTAACAACAGGCTAAACCAAGAAAATGTTCCTCAACTGTGAAGTTATTTGATCAGGGTCCTTTGGACCCAAAGCCCAGATGTTGTCACCAAATACTGACCACCCTCCTCTCATTTCCTCCAGCCTCCTTGGAACTTCCATGTCTTATCAGCTGGGCAAGTGGATTCAGTTGCATAAACTTAAAGAACTTATAAGAGACTATTAGTAAGGGCGGTGGATTAAAAGACGTGAGTTCTCTGGTAAAGAGAAAGCTGCTATGGGCTGCAAAAACAACAATAAAAAAGATGGAAAAATCCTGAAAATACTTCTGGTAGCTCTGTGAGCATCAAGCCACTGGTTTCTATGCCAGGCAACCAAAAAGCAAACACTGCAGATATCATTCCAATATTTCAGCTTGTCACTAACGCCCTGATTATTCACTTGCAGCAAGGAAAGGATCTGTCCTAAGCCACGGAAGCTAAAGGGTGAATCGATGTCCCGGCTGACATAAGGAACCTGTTGTAAAATGAAACTGTGATAAAGACACAGTAACTCATACACGTCCATCTACCTGTTTCTAGGGAAATTGTGTTTTCCACAGAGTATCCTTCACAATTAGCATTAATTTGCTTATTTTGCAAACCTAGAAACCTATTTGACTAAAAGTAACGACTCAAGTGAAAAGACAGGGAGGATTTAGTCATACAATAGTAATTCTTGTCCTGCTCTCCATGCTGACTTGTAAGCTTTCTCCTCTAACTCTGCTGAAGACCCAGAGTAGTATTTTCTCCTGTGATTAAGATGGGTCAATGGATTTGCTTGATGCAATTTATTTTACTTSGGTAAAAATATTTATTATCCTATTCTGAAAGTAACTTACGGCATCTCTATACATAACCAAGACAGGTAAGAGGGCTGGCCTCTCGAGATACTCTCAGATGCTCTTCAACAGCCAGCCTACCTGTATGTACACGGTATGACAGCYCAAACGCCTGTAGTTTTCAGACCTGGGCTGGTAAGGATTCCAGATACACACCACCTTGCTCCAAAGAAAAGGGAATTAGTCAACAAAGGGGTATTCTTATAGTGTATCTTCTCTTGTTGTTTGGCTGCAACATCCATTGATATTTTTGGTTGCACACCAAAATTGTGAAACTAGATACTCTGAGTCAGCCCAGAAACGTAGACGAGATCAAACCCCAGCGTTCTGCAAGGAGCGGAGGACACGACCAGCAAGCCAGAATAGGCAAATACTTTTCACACATCTTCCTTCAGAGTTTTTTTCGAAGCAAGAATGCCATAGAGATACTTCAGACTATGGTAGTGGCCCATTGATACTGCTCAGTTCCTCAAGCGGAAATGTGTATGTCAAGGGATGCAAGTGGTCCAAAAGTTTTAAAAACTGTAATTTGTAATTCGCTGTTCCAGTTCATTCTGGCCTCAGCAGTAAAAAAGCTCYGAGTCCTCATTCCACAGCATCACGCTACTACTAGGAGACATTTCAGGGTTGTCTCTCCTCTTCCCTCAGGAGTGCTGCTCAAAATGTGGCTGTAACCCACTGAATACATCTCCACTATTACTTTTAAATTCCCTACCTGCCTTTGGGAAACTGTGACAACATGCAAGCCAGTTTCTCCAGAGACTCAGTGGACTCCCTGAATTCAAGCTGAAGATACTGGGTTGGAAAGTAGTTGATCTCCCTTTGGCCCAAACAGCTGAACTCTTATCAAGATAGGAGACATTCAGTTATACCTAARTCTAGCAAGGGCCTTTTATTTTTTGCTGCAATAAGGAGGTTAACGTCCAGCGGTTCTGCCTCTTATGTGCAAACCTTGAAGCACTCAGTCTGCCATGGTGGAAACTGGATAATTAACTTTGGATGAAAGCTAATTCACATTCTTCAAGTAGCTTTCAAAAGCAAAGCTAGTGTGTTTGTGTACTTTTTTAAACAAAATTTTGTTATTTGTAGTCCCCAACTCGTTGCTTATAGACAAGTTTCTTCCTGCAAGACCCTCTGAAATTGCTCATGGCAACAGGAAATTAAGATGTTTAAAATGAAGCCAACTGGGAGACATGAAATAGCCTGCAGCATTTTGCCCATTGGACAGCAGGATTTAGGGACCACTGGTACRCAGGCGTAATTTCAGCTGTATTTGTGTGATAACATCATCTGTTTTACTCTCTGGAAGATTTAGTCACTGTTTGAACAGTACGCGTACTCAGGTTCATGTAAGACGTGTCATTAAACTCTTGAGAAAGTCTGAAAAAGAGGAGTCATCTGTACCATTGAGACTGAGATTAGAAGAAAAGCTCAATCTAAAGCTTAAAAGAYGACCGCCCGCTAAAAATACATGTTTTCTTTCTTAAAACTTTGTGCTTGGTACAGTCATGAGAAATATTGAAGTATTTCACACAATTTTCTTTCATTTAATAGTGCTTTGTATTCAGCTAGTTCAAATAAATATCTGTACCGCCAAKTTCTAAGTTGTTTAGGAGTTATATTTAAGGGTCCTTCTCAAGTTAAAGCAAAAAGAAAAGCTTTTTCTTCCCCTTTTTTCTTGTTTGGAATTTGCTGCTAAAATGCTGTGAAGAGTCAAAATTTGTAAAATTAGTTACTTCTACATACTTAAAAGTGACGATATCCTTTTACTTATAGCAACTGCCACAGTGTACATAGCTCGTACATATACTCCCTTATGCTCTCTCTAGCTTTTCACGGCACTTATTACAAAGAYGGAAAAAAAAAGTGGAAGATAGATACAAAATTAATAATGAATTAGATTTTTAAGAAGCCCTCTAGATACGTTCTGTGAAACATGGCAGATAGCTGGGGGTGAGGAGAAGGTGGTAGACCACAGACAGGATATAACTTTATTTTGAATAGAGCTTGTCTTGCATACAAACTAAATCCCCCCTCCAAAGTAGTACAGAGATAAAACACTGCCAGAAAAAGAAAGTGATCGAGGCAAACGCAACAGTGGTGTTCTCAAATTTGTGAAAATGAGCCTGGTTCTCAATCTTTGCGCACACAACCTCCACACATCTAGACACAGGGGTATAAGGACTCCTCTTTGGCATCAGCCCCACAAAACACCTCCATCTTAAGTCCTGTCGTGAATTCAACCCATCTGGCACTCTCCAGCAAGCAACCAGTTTTTTTGTTCCTGCTTAGCAGGTCCCCTCCGTAAGTGGCCTCACCCTGCCTGCATTCACCCTTTCTTCCCAGGGACGCCTCATCCACGGCAGCCCCTCGATTTTTGCTGCCCCGTGACAGAACTTTGTCCATTTCGGGAGTACCACTTTCTCTTGCAGTGGACGTCTTGTTCCCCCCGAAGCACGCGCCACTGAGGCTTCTCTCAGGAGTCCTGGTACCTTCATTACCAAAAAAGCTGCCCTCTGTTTCTAGCAGCACCCTTCCCTCTCCAGCCGCCGGCCTCTCCCCCGCCATGCCCCCTTCCCCGCCTGCTCCGGAGCTGGCTACACCCAGCCCGGCCCGGTGGCCCCAAGTTCTTTCCCGGATGCCCCATCTTTAGCATCGGTAGTTCCCTCCCCTCCCCCACTTCCCCTCCCCCGCCTTCCCAAGTCTCTGGCACTAATAATCTGGCTTTGCTGACATGCTCTGGTAGCTGTGCCTATCGGGCAACTCCCAGGATGCACTCTTCGCTCCTCCCTGGCACCCCCTCAGCCTTGCCCACCCTCCGCTGGTACTTCCCCCCCCTTTTTTCCCCTCCCCCTTCCCTCCCGCCCCGTCCCCGCGGCCCGCGGGGCGCCCACACCCGTGCCCCCGGGGGGCGGCCGTGCCTCACAGCCACCCCCCCGCCGCCGGTCCGCGACCCCTCCACCCGCGCTGCGACCCCCGGCCCCTCGTCCCTCGCCCTCCCGGGCTTCCCCCCTCCCCCCGACCTCCTTCCTCGCCTCCTCACTCGCCCCTTCCCCTCAAGCCCCGCTGCCCCCTTCCCCTCGCCCCCTTGGGGTGTGTCCCCCCCTCTCCCCGAGCGCCCCCCCCACCCCGGTCCCCAGGGGCTGCGGGGGGTGGGGATGTCACTCACTCTCCTCAGCCCCCTCAGAGCCGCCTCCTCCTCCTCAGCGGGGCCCGGGCCGGACTGGGGCCGTGGGGGGAGGGGAGGCGGCTCCCTCAGGTGGCCACTGACAGGAGGAGGGAGGGAGGGAGGGAGGAGGGGGCTGCGCGCGCAGGGAGACCCGCCTCGCGCCGGGCTCCCTCCCTCCCTCCCTCCCCCCCCCGTGCCGCCCCGCGCGCCGCCGGCGGCGCGGGACTCCCGGGGTGGCGCGCGCGCCACCAACCGTCACCTCCTCGGGACGCCTTTCCCGCCCACCCCGGTTGCTAGGCAGATTTGGACAAACTTGCGCCTCCGCGCGCCTCGCCCCGCCCCCTGCTCAGGCCTTTTGGGGGTGTGTGTGGGTTTTTTTGTGGTTTTTTTTTTTTTTAAACGAGGTACGGACGGCTGCGACGCCCAATAACAAGCTGGGGTTGCCCACTCCGCTAGCCAATCGCAGACAGAGCCCGCCTTCGGCCCGCCCACGTACTAAGCAGTGAGGAAAAGAGGCGGGGCGGCCTTTTGATTGACGGGCATCCTGGCCAGTAAACTCCGCGTGGCACTTGGTGGGTGGGGGAATGGAAACCAATAGGCGGCGCGGCGCACGGGAAGGGGGCGTGGCCTGCGGCCGGGCCGAGCTGTGTGAGGCGCGGGGCTCTGCCGCCCCTCCCTCCCCCGCGACCCGGGCACCGCGGCGGGGCGGGGGGGGGCAGCCCCCGCCCGGCACCGCGCCGAGGCCGGCTGAGGTGATGCGCGGCCCGCGGGGAGGGGCCGGAGCCGCCGGCGGCCCTTATCCGCCCGCGCAGGCCGGCCTGGGGCCTCAGATAGGGGCCGGCGGCGGGGTCGCTCGCTCCGTGAGGCGGGGGGGAAGGGGAAGGCGGGCCGCGCCTCGCCGGGGGCTCCGCTGCCCGAGGCCTCCGCCGGGGAAGGGCCTTCGCGGTCCCCGAGCCCCGCCGTAGCGTCGCGGACCCACCCCGGTGGGCAGGAAGGGGGTGAAACGGGGGCAGGACCCGGGGCCCGCAGCAGCAGCAGCAGCCGGCGGCGGGGCGGCAAGCCCCGGCAAGCCGTCCGGGGCCCGCGGGAGCCCGCGGTTGCGGTGACTCATCGCCGCTTCCTCCGCGGATCTGGGTCAGGGGTGCGCAGACGTTTTCACGCCATCGGCCGCACCTCTGACAGGGCCCCGATACGATCTTTCCCGCGGGAGCTGGCGAGGGGATGTTAACCCTTCCGCTGCGGGCCCCGGGCCGGGCTCGGGGGACCCTTCGGCGTGCTCGGGGGTCTCCGTGGTGCTTGGCATCACCGCGGGTGGGATTATCTAAACCCACCTGGTCAAGGCAATGCATAGAAACGGGAACAAAGGAATTAATAAATTAACTTTCCCCATGAGATTGCCTGAACAACTGTATTCATACAAAAAATCTCTTCTGAGCTGCCAGCTTGCAGCTACCTTCGCTGTCTCTGACACAAGCCTCAGGACTTCTTACTCGGCATTTTTAGACACCTGCAAGTGAGCTTGTGCTTAGARGGAAAAAAATAAATCTTGGGTGAAGCAAGTTTATAATCGAGGGTAAATAAGAGTGACAGGAACTGCACTTTATTTATAATGCCAGTACCAATCTTTCATTGATTATTTTCCACATACAGCTTATAGGATTAGATGCAGCTTCACGTCAGGTGATTGGGGTACTTGTTTCAAAAGAGTARAAGTGAGATAATGCTTATTATTTTCATTCATAATCTTTAATAAGCATAAATCAGTGTGCTTTCCTTTTTTCTAGGTAGGGAAGTGAAGGCAGAAGGCACGTAATCAAGGCTTTTGCAAGAAAAGAGCAGTAGAACCAGAGCTATAATCYGGGCCTCATCCCTCTCCAGCACGCCTGCTCCTGGAGCGTATTCAGCCTTTGGTCAGGAAAGTTCCAACACACTCAACTTTTCGTAGCTGTTTTCCACTCTAGATTAACGATTCACCATTTCTGTTAGCAACGTTGTGTCCAACATCCTTTATATAAGGCTGAACACAAGTTTTCTTGTTATAAAGTACCTTCCTCCACCCTTTGTACAAGACAATTTTAGCTACAAATAACTAAGGGTTAATAGCACCGCTCACAACCAGTTGTTACCTGGTTAATGACTTCTCCCACAGCCCTAAAAGCCACTGGCTCCACCTCAGGCCATYCATAACTTTATGGTTAACTACTAAGGGCTCGATCCTTCTGAAGTGATGCTTTAATCCACGCAGGAACACACACGGATGTGTGCATCTCAATTTACTTCGCTTACTGTGTCATCAGGAGAGCTTCAAAACCGGTCTAGCACAAGATGCATTTTATTACCTAGAAGCTAGGTAAAGTTATTTCCAGAAATCTCTTTAATAACTTTTTTCTTGTCCTGGTTGGCCAGAATTTTACCAAGGTGGTAGCAAACGTTGCCATCTGCAAAGGCAGTATCCAGTCCTAGCAAACATTGGAAGATCTGTCTTCTCCTTTGCGTTTCAACCATGCTAAGGGGTTACGTGGAATAAGCTAAATAAGAGCAAAAATACTTGACAAATGAAAACTTAACAGTCGCTTGTTGTACAGCAGGCTGGCATCTTAATTTTGCTCTGTCAGCTCCTGACAATCCTTTACACAGTAAAATACAAAGAGGATCTACTCTGGATGGTCTCCAGATCTATTAGGCAAGTACCAAACTTTTGTACTTCTTGCTAAGGTATTTTAGATGTGTTTCACATGGAGTTTTGCCGCTAGGTACATCCTCTGCGAGGAGCTGCTTCAGAGGAGATCCCAGAGTCAGCCCCGACAGCAGGGGAACAACGCAGAACGGAGAGGAGAAGGTGACGATAGCTCAGTTTATGCCAGATGCCATTTTTTTCTGAGGAAGGAACTGCAGATAACCAGGGTAAGGAGAATGGAGTGGCAGCATAGCTGAGCCTTATTTTCGATAGAAAGGAAGCTGCCATTTGGGTGAAAATTTTCATATAGTGAGTAACTCATCGTGACAAAACCTACTCGGCTTCTATGATGAAACGCAAGGGGCTAGCTTAGCAGCTCAGGTGACATTTTGGAAAGGGACAGTCTGCAGTTAAGTTTTAAAAGTTTTAGTTTCTTCAAAATTTCACTTCCCAACAAATTAATTCAGTAGTTTTCTTCTTCCTTTTAAATTTAAGCTCAAAATGTAAAAATACCTGCCAGAAAATTTTGGGATAAGAGACACAAAAAGCAATCTCCATTAAACCAGATCCCAATTATGAAGATCAAATATAGTCAGCATCCTTCTTGACTGCACAACTGCGGTGAAAAAGGCTTCTGTCCTAAACCAAGTAAGGAAAATTCCAGGTGTTTGACCAGTCCAAAAGTCTTGTTGGAACCCAGACACCTGCCAGGTTCCAGCCATCTCCGGAGCAGGTTCATGGCCACCCTCGGCCATCTCCAGCGTGCTACGGCGAGCAGTCAGGCGGACGTTTTCAAGCAGGAAATTCTGGTTCTCGTTGCAGGCGGGAGCCCTCAGCCCGACTGCAGGCACAGCAGCCAGCTACCCCCGCTCCCCGCGTGCCCCCGGCACCCCTCTGCACCCCTCTGGGGCAGCCTCGGTGCTCTCTTCACGCACCAACTAGCACAAGGCGCCTGTTGCTTCCTGCCCTCCCGTCCCACAGCCAGGACAGGGCTCAAACAACTCCTACCGCCGGCTGGGCCACGGGGTAAGTCACTGCTGCCACATAAAATGCATCCTTTGTAGGCAGGATTGCCTGCAGATTAACTAAAGGAATTAGTATTCTACAAACTGCTAGAAGAAGTAAAATTAAACTTTATTTAAAAATTCTTCTAATATAGAAAACGAGAGGAAACAAAGGCAACAAAGTAATGCCCCCGGTTCCATCTCATTACATGAGTTACTGTATTTACAGCTTCAGGAAGGAGCACTGGCAGAAGGTACACGTCCTGCTACTTATGGAGAACTACAAACACTTAACAATACATTGTACAAACCTGACATAACATTTAAAAGTTCACTGCAGGAAACAATTAAATACACTTGCTAAGACAGACAGTAGAAGAGCACAGACGGGTGTTATTTCATCCTGATTTCTCCAAGTGTTCTGTACAGCCTAAGCTACCAACACGATTTCCTTCTCACTCGCTCCTCGCCTCCGTATATTACGGAAACGGGATCATCCATGATTTGGAGAGGTCAGTAATCTCTAAAGTAAAATGTGACATTACTGAACTCCTTCTATCATAATTTTACTTTCTGGAGAATTTGGAAAAACTGAATAAAATTAAAGCAGTGAAGTAACATGGAATACATTGTGCTGAACTCCATGTGTCCACAGGCAGCATAGCAACTTAAGGCCCTAACATTTTATCAATGTCAATTTTTGCTCGTGGTGTCACAGTGAGTGCACATACGGGATGACAGGGGATGAAGTTCGTTTTTTTTTTTTTTTTTAATTCCCCAGCCGCCAGATTGATCTAGATTTCCTGTGTACATGGGCCTTTCTGATGTTCATACTGTAGGAAATGAAATACAACAGGCAAACACTTCTTCAGACTGCATTCTCTATACATATATAAGTTTTTACACTATCTACAAAACAGTGATTAGATGCTTCTGTGTAAGTTCTTGCTACTCATTTAAAAATACTAGAGAAAAAACTGTACAGTTCTCTAAATTACATCTTTAGAAGAATAATTTTTTTAGAAGTTCATAAAAGACTTCATGTTTGTTTCTATAGAGAATTAAATGATCGGACAAGAAAGATTAGAAATATGTTGTTCAAATCAAGTTAGACAGACCAAGCACTTAACAGAACATTATTTGTAAACTGTAAACTTCTAGTTTTCTGTTCAACTTTACATACGCATTCGAAAATTAGGAAGAACTTCAGTTATGAGGTCCTTGTTTTAATCTCTGCTACATACAAAAGATACTGAAAAGCAAAAACTATTAAATAATTTAATATACAAGTGTAGTTAAAAAGCACTGTACATTGTAACAAATGTACATTGAATTTTAGAGATAGAAAATCACCGAGTTATTTTCAAATTTACATGATTTTTGAAATTCTGTGATGGGAAGAGGACTCCGGTAACGGAGCAGAGTTCTGAACGCCGGAGGGCTGCGGGTGAGCGCGGCCAAGTGCTGTTCTGCACAGGAGAGAAGCCCAGGTGAAGCTGGCTTCTCACCGACAGGGAAACCCCAGGTTGTTCCTCTGACATTACAAGTTCAGCTACCGCATTTAGCAAAYGGTTCCTGTTAAAACCGGAGCGCACTTACATCAGAAGCAAGCAGGCAGCCTTTCCCTCAAGTACTTCCTTCCCTCCSGAGAGCAGACCGGCACGGGATTTCAACTACAAAGCAGCCTGGTTCGCACACAAATACCGACAACGAGAAGCCAGGAAATTGCCGCTGCAAATCGCTCTCCTGTAACACAATCTTCGGCTCTGCAGGTCCCTGAGCAACAAGGTAAGGTCAGAAGATGCAGCTACCTGCACTGGTGGACATCTCGCTTGCTGCAAAATGCTTTTCTTAAACTCAGCCCAAACCACAGCTCTCTAGAGTTGGGATTTTTTAATACTGCCTTTTAGAAGCAGCACTTTTTTGGCCAGCATTAAAGCAATTTATTATAGTTGCCATGGGCATGTAGTCAGTTAAACAACAGCCTCAGCTTAGATGATGAAAGACAAAAAAAGAGAATGTTTGGATTACCTGAATGGGACTCCAGCAGATTTTAAAGTAAACCTTTTCAGTTACTAGTCATTCCTCAGATGCTAAGAGCACTGTCAAGAAAATGGCCATTGCACTTAGGCGCTTAAAAACAGGTACCGAGTTCTTGCAACTCAGTGACTGATGGAGGGAACAGCCAAAGAGAGATACTGCTTCCCATACACAAAGAAAAAAAAAGGGAAAGACTTAAAAGTAGTCCATGGGGTATCAATATTCCCAAGGTAGGATTTACTTGATCATTCCTGATCAAAATCCAAGCACATGACAGCCGTTGGGCTTACGGAGCTCTGTCTCGGACCAGCAGCGGAGCGAGCGGGAACCCACCTCCTCTCGCCACAAACCGGGGCCACGCGGGCCGCGTGCTGCCGCCGAGGTGCTGGCGTGGAGACGGGCTCCTGCCCCTGGTGCYGCGAGCCCGGCAGCTTCCACGGGAATGCCGCAGCGGGCCGGCTGTCAGCTCTGCGATGCAAAGGGGGCAGGAGCTGTACTGGGGACAGACCGCGAGAGCCGGGTGCAGGCACGGAACGTGATCTCAATGAGCCAGTGATGAAGAACAGGGTCCATCTGCGTGGATTCTCCCTGTATTTGGTACGTCCCAATACCCCATACGCTAACTCACAATTTTCTTTCCTATTTTTTGAGTTCTAAGGGAGAGTTTAAACAGCACTGAATTTTTTTCCTGCAAACCCAGCAGTAAGACTCTCTCCCGATACCAATATTGAGGCCATGTTTTCCCTGCCGGAGGTTTAACAAGGCCTAATACATACATGGCTTCTGCAAGAGTAAATATCTGAGAACAGAATCTAAATCAGCAGCGTGTGTCCAGTAGAGGAAACATAATATCTTATTTTTGCAATTGGACAAGCACTTGTCCCCTTAATACCACTCAGTGGTAAAAACTGAGGGGTTTGAACTACAAAAAGCAAGTGTGTCTGAGCTACTGCTAGACAGGGGACAAGATTTTGAAAGAGAATGACCATTGGGGGTTGGACTGGATGACCTTTAAGGTCCTTTCCAACCCAAACCATTCTATGAKTAAAGACAGATTTCACAGTATTCCTTCTACAATGAAAGTTCTAAAGGTTTGAGGGGGCCAAGTATTTCCTCTAATATCCTCCTCCTCCCTCAGAAAAAGAAGCAATCACAGAAAGCCCTACACAAGTCATTTTTCTAGCAGATTCCTTTTCCCTCCCCCTGTTAAGCTGGGAGATAAATATGCAGAGCTACCAAGAGAGGAAAACACCTTTATTCAACCCCATGAACCTCACAAGCTTTACATGGCACTACAAAGGACTGGCACAGATCCTTGCTCTAAAGCTGCTGATGCTTCACGGAATTAACAACTCTCATACTGTTTTCTGCAGAACAAACTTGGGCCTCGTCTCTCCTGTTCTGAGACAGCTGCAGAGGCACAGGCAAATGCAGTGAGAATTCACAGCTGAAGAGTTCAAAAAACTGAGAACAGGAAAGCTAACACAGAAAAGTTTGGAAACGTTAAGTTTTTGCCAAGGGTAAGACTGTAGTTTAGTTTTTCTCATAAGCCTCCGGCTTATATTGGACCTGGGTTTTAACCATCTGGTTTAACTCTGACTTCAATCACTTGTAAAAATCATTAAGGCACAGATGCTGCCTTCCCTTGGTGAGGCTGCAGTAAAGATGCAAAATGCCGTTTCCCAGTTGCTTGGCCACAGAGGGACTAGACAGGAGGACAAGAACAAATCACGACAAAGYAGGAGAGGTGGAGAGAGCTGTGGTTGTGCCTCCCCCTGCGCGGGCCTGGACATCAGTGCAGGGAGACGGAAGGAGGACCCTCGTAGGGACGAAGTGGTGGCACATTGTGACACACTCGTGAATCCGGGAGGTGGAACCTGCTCCTCTGACAACAGCACAAGTCTGCTCCGCTCCGCCTGGAGCCCACCCCAAGGACGCTAACACAGCCCCGGCTGCACACCCCGCCCGTCAGAACTCGGATCTCGCCGATCTCATCCTTACCTTCACTGCAAGACTACAAACAGCACTGGCAACGGCTTGCAGACAATGAGAAGGAAAGAAYGTTACCTCAGAAACTAGATTTAGAACTTTAGGGCACCCTACAATCAATCATGATTTAATCCAATTATTCCCAGGAATGGAAGGGCGCAGAAAACATTAAAACTGACATGCATCGTACTCCAGGGAAGGTTTAAGTATTTGGAATACAGTTGGTATTCAAAACTCTGTGAGTCCTCTTCGTTTTCTGTGACAATTTTTAAAAAAGTAGGTATCTAACAATTTAAGGAACAAGTGTCCTTTGGACTAAACCTTAATTCTCAGTAAGAGGAAAGCAGATTAAAACCAGTAGGTATATACACACTAGCTGTATATTCACACACGTTATGTAAAAGCAGCTTAAAATGCCCTTCTCACTTTGCAAGTCTATGAAATGTACATTGTCTTTATGCAATCTGTTTCCTACAAGGCCCTCACTAGAAGAGGAATTTGCTGCCTTTTCTTTGAAGAAAAGATTTTGCATTAATTTCTTCTCCTTTTTTGGCTTTTTTTTTCTTTTTTTTTTTTTTTTAAAACACACTGTCCTGATAGTTATTCTGTTTCACAGGAGACTGGCCAGGCTGGTGGTGGGTCCGTTCTGTGCCTGGAACTGTACAGGAGGTGGTCCATCTGTCCACTGAAAGATAACAAACAGCATGAAAACCCTACAGCCACGGCCTGGGGAGGGGAGGAATGGCGGAAGAGGAAGGAGCTCGCCATACAGACGTTCGCTACCGTGAGGTAATTAAAGATTTCATCACGAGAAGTTGCGTATCAGGTTTGACTTTGTTTTACACGCGCGGAGCTCCCGTCCCTTGAACAGTATTTCTTTTGAAGCCACTCCGCGTGCCCGTCATTCCAAACCTAGCTGACTCCCACGCTGAATCCAGGGTCAGTGGCAATCAAGTGAAAGCATTTCCTGCTCTCCCAGGTAAGCGTCTGACCGTCCAAACATGGGAAACCGTGACTTGCACAAATGAGGGACCTAACTTCAGATGGGTCTGTCTGAGCCCATTATACGCTGCAGCTATAGCATTTCCAGAGCAAGTAAATCTCTGGTTCTCACCCATTTCATTACTAAAACAGTTTCCTCTCACGTTAGTCAAAATCTTCTAAAATGGGCAGATTTAATATTTGTTTCTTAATCCTCTTCCCCCTCCAGATTTTTAATCCAGCATAGATTATGCAAAAGCCACCAACGGCAAGCAAAGACAGCGGAGGCTGGAGCGCTGCCCCGTGGGCTGCGCTCACGGATGGAGGCAGGCACCTGGCTGGGGGTCTCTCGACACGGGCTGCGGCATCGCAAACACTTTCATTCTCACAAGTCTCGGGATCCCTTTGCGAGCAAAGCCAGCAAATAGCGTCTTCCTACTGGCCTTTTTCCTCCTTTCTTCTCCCCAAAAGGGAACGTTGGGAAAATGATGTCAAGTTCACTGCATCTCACATTCCCATTTGGACATTATTTCAGTCCAGAACAGTAAATTATCTTATGCCCTTGCTGAGTTGCAGCTTAGGAAAGCATTCTATATTTTTAAAACAGTGTTACAAGTGTTTCTGACAGGAAGGACATCAATGTTTGAAGTCTGAAGAAAGTTGCACTTTAAGGCAATGGCTATACAGACACCAAATGGTATTTTAACTGGAAATTCAGATTTACAGATAAGTGGAAAACAAACCCTTAGGAATGCTAAAGCATCAATAGAAACTGTACTTTTAGCAGTGTACAACAAAGCATTCCCCGGAACAAGGCAGACTGGATGACCTAAACATTAAAATTAAAACCTGAGAACGTGGGAAGTTTCTTTCAAAAGCAACAGTTGTCACCAAAATGAAGTGGCTACCTCCTACAAGAGCCATTTAAAACACGTAAGTTCTGGTGTACCAAGAAAACACTTCTAAGAAACAAAGACCTTACCTACCAAATAACCTTTATAAAAATTAACTAATTGAGTCACACTTGTTTTCCTGTCATCAGTCCAGTTTAAATACTAGGAAGTAGACTGAATTTTGGCAACTTACTGAGAAGTGTGCTCAGCAGAAGAAAGGAATAATAAAGGAAAGCAAAGCACGTTGTTTTGCCTCAAAGACGCTCATAACTGCAAGACGAAGACTGCTTACCGTGATTAGATTGTGTTCTGGAAGACTGCATGCTTCAATGTGGTCCTGGAGGAGCTGTTGTGAGAAGTTTTGATGCATCTGCGCTGCCTCGTGCGCATCCATGGCGTTTCCACAGGCTTTGTTCAGGTCTGAAAGACAAGAGCATCGTGTGCTCATTTTCAGCTGACCAGCTCTCTTATCTGAAAAGGCTGTTCCCTGTATTTGACGATTCCAATAATTGATTTAAACAGCCAATATACCAAAGTCATATCAATTCTGAATGAAAACCCCTTTTAAGAGGAGCAGGGGCATATGGGGAACCTGAAGCCTTCCCTTTTCCAACAGCATTGGCAGTGCACATTGCAGGACTTGGTGTCAATTTTAGTTTCCAACTATTAAAAATAACATTACRGCAGCTGTAAAAGGAGGAAGCAAACTCCTCAGGCCGGTAAAAGCCCCTCTGCGGTTTGCGTTTTCTTTTTAGCTTCCAGCACCATCTAGTGGGAACAGGGACGACTSGCGGGTTTCTCACTGCAGCTCCACGATTCAACACCACAGGTTTCAGGGGTCAAGCAACACTTTTTCTTTGGTGAATCCTTGCTTTTGGGGGGGCTACAGAAGCCTGCTGCTTTGCGTACATCGAAAGCTGATCCTAGCGTCTTGTTTTCTGTGAGGTTTACTCAAAAGTATTGACTCGGTCAGGTTTAAGACTGGTAACCTACTAAGAATCACACAATTTCAGCTAAAAATTACAAGCAGGCAGCACAGTGTGGCAGGGGCTGAGACGCTGCACCTCCTATCGATGAACATGTGGCTGTGTTTTGTTAGTCCTCATCAAGCGCCTTTTCTTCAAGCGTAGGTAATTAGTTCTACAGAGGAAGCTCTTAGGAAAAATCAAAGCAGAACAGGAACTGCCTCTCGCTGTTCCCGGGCTAGTGGATACAACCGGAGGCAACAGCAGCTGAACACAGGGTGGTGTTTCATCTACAGCGGATTCATCATTGTACTATCGGCATGTTTTGTATGTGAACTACCACTTGGAAATGAGAAAGGAAAGTATTTCAATTGCCTGGAGGCGGTTTTGTAGCAAAGGCAACAGAAAAGCAGAAAATAAGCCTGGCCCACAGTGCTCAATGCAGAGCACCATGCTTATAGTAAACATGACAATTTAATATAAATGGAAGCTGCGGGGTAAGTTCTTGGAAAAAGGGTCGAGTTACTGCTTTATTTTCTAGTGAGAGCAAATCAATTGCAGCATTAATGTTGACGGTCTGCCAAGAAGCTCGTCAATATTTGAACAAAGCATCCTGGGGCCTGTGTAAGTCAGATTAAACAATATTTATGTATGAAGTGATATAATGGTCTCTTACATTTATTAAAGCCCATACACAGAAGCAAAGCCTAAGTGAAACTTAATCAAATGTTTACTGCAACTGGAACTGCAGTCAAAGAAAAGCAGAGCAACAACAGGGGTGCGAACCGGAGCCCTTTCCGGAGGGTCACCAGTTACAGCCACGGCAGGAGAAACCCAACTGCTGCCTCACACCAGTTACACGGGGATGCTGGAGCTCTACRGGGAATTCTCTCCCCGGGCACCTTACAGCCCCGACAAAACACCGACTGGAGTATCTGACAGCMGCGCCAGAGCTGCAGCCAAACGGGATGCCAACGGGGCTGAAGATCAGGAACTGGAAGAACCATCTTGCACTTCTAGCGGTATTTGGTAAACCCAGGCAGTCTCTCGGCGAGCGCTGGCATTGGCATACATCCCCACACTCACCCCCCGTTAGCCGCAGTGGGCTCTTTGCCGCTTTTTTTAAGTACAAGACCTTTTCCTAACTTACCTCTCAACAGAGCTGAAGACCACAGCTGCACAGACATATCTGGTATCTTGCTTGCAAGCTGCATGGCTGGTACTACCATATTATTACTTTCCTGGTGAAGAGCAGATATCAAAATAAAATGGATTTTCTTTTTTCCCCCTTGTGAATACACATTACACAGAGATGTTAAATTTGTGACTAAAGATTTGTCTACTGCCATGTTCTAGCTAAGAAYTGGAAGTGCTTAATGGAACAATAACCCAAACGCATCATCTAGAGCTGCCTAGAATTTTGCTCTGCCCTAGGAATTATGGTGTCTAATGTTGTGCAAGATAATAGAAATACTTCATGCATTCTGGCATATGGTAAGAATTAAGGAGCTTGTACCCACAATTCCTTCCAAAACAATCCAGTTGAATGATGTTATTTATTCAGCTCCTTTATTCAGCTCCTTTTTTCAAGTGATTTCAGGCATTATAGAAACACACACTTCTAGAACAGACTTCAAACACTACTACTTTGTTAAAGCGTTAYTAAACATGCAAATTACAGCTACAGAATTATGTAAGTCAATAAGCTGCCAACTTTTAGTGGGATASCAATAAACAAGCATTCTTAAGATTAATTTCACAAAATGTCCTGATTTTCTTTAGCAAATGACAAATAAAACATTTACACGGTAATACCAGAGACAATGAAGGCTTACCCTGTGATTCCCTAACACATAGAATATATGACCCAGGAGTACGAGCGAACACGCTGTTAATCGATTCAAGTCTTCTGCATTTGACATTTTCAGTGTCTCTCGCAAAAATCGTCTACCAAAACAGAGCAAAAATAAAGTGTTTTAAAAACTCTACTTTCCCTCCTGTACATAAGAAACACCATTAAGAACTGAATTAATCCAATCGGCAAATATTAGCACTCAGGAATAAATGTGTGCTGCAGGTGACCTTAAACAAAGCACTTAATTCCCAAACCTCACCTTTCATTTAKCAAAAATGACTATAATACAGGTCCTCCTTTGAAAAGCTTTTGTTGCAGATGTGCCCCCRCAGAACACTGCACAAGTAGCACCGTTAGCATTCAGAAACAGAGAGATCTAAACCGAACAGTTTCATGGTATTTTCCCCTAAGTAAAAACCAGAAGGTTGACTAAATCCACAGGGAGATCTCGCAGGTTTGAAAGCAAGGCCTCGGGGTTTTCATTTTTATCTTAAAAAGCTCGATTTAGTTTCTCCTCTTTGCCCCCCACCTTCCAAGTGCACCGATTTATACTCACTTTGCCTCATTGTATCTTCCTTGAAAGAAGGAGAACAGACCTCGGATGTAGAACGCCGCCGCTCGAAGGCAGTGAGAGCTACAGAAAAGCAACACATTGAAATCTAGGCATTGTGCAGCAATTAAATGCACRACAGAGAGATTTCTAGGAATTCGCCTAATAATCACATCTCCAAACAAAACATTATATTTAWTGCGTGGTCAGAACTTCTAACTTGAAAAGTAATTGATTATTTTGTTTTCTTTTWAAAAAAAAAAAAGCCTGCTACAAATCTAGTATTACCATCACCAATGCAACATCAGCATGTAGATAGTTTCTGGAATTCTCACCTCACAGGAAAATTATGGTCTGGATTTATCCTTTCCAATAAGCTGTAAAGCTACAAAGTGGGAGGGGAAAAGAAAGATAATCAGCGTTTTTTACATATACAAGCTTACAGTACTGACAGCAAGTGTTTTTATAGGAAGTGCACCTCTAATCAAAATGGTGCAGGTCATCACAAACACACTCAAGTTTACTCGTACTGGTTAGATCATAGCACAAACATTCAGACATTAGGAGTTTTCATGCCCATTTTGATCCTAAAATCAAGTTTTATACAGCATATGCTTTCTCAGACTTTGTAAAAYGTTCTATATAATGTTCATATTTCCTCAGAAAACTTTTAGCTGTCGTATCTGAGCTGTTCAAGACCTAAATGAATGCTGTATCAGATTTGCTATTTAATTAAAACCAGAAATCAACTAAGCAAAAAAAATGGCCAACTTTTTAAATTATTTTTTTGCTCTCTAAGCTTTTTAATAAAGTACTGTGTGGTTTGTGTGTTCATTTACAGCCTCTTCACAAGAAACCTGCAGGCACATCTCTGAAAAGTTACTACCGAGGGATCAGACACGTCACCAAAAGAGTGCACACAGCTGTGTTTTTGTGTTAGTATGGCTTCAGGCACACCGCTGAAGCAAAATGAACACACACGCGCACATACCTATTTCTGGATGTTTAGTTAAACCTTRCTAGGTTTTATGTAATCTAATAAAACCCCTAAACAGATGGAAACTGAAGCAAACAAGTTGAATGAGTYGAGATGACAGAGTTAACCACACACTTCGCACTGGAATCTTGCCCTCCCAGTGCTGTGGAGAACGCTGTGCACGATCCAGAATACTCCGCTTCGGTGGTTTGCAGCTAGGCCAGCTGATACCACTGGTTCTTTACCGTTAATTGGCACTACCCTGATTAAGGAGTTGTCTGGCTGCCAGACAAGGCTCTGCTTTGCAAAAATGCTCAGAAAAAAAAAAAAAAAAAAGAGTAGTCCAAGCACATTAGCAGTTTTCTCCCCAAGAAAGTTCCGACTTTTAGAACGACAGTCAGAAACCAGCTTACCTCTTGATGCCGGTTGCCTTCCCTGATGTACACACTGGCCARGTTTGTCACAATAAACGCCCACAATTCTTGATGTGTAGTGAGCTAAAATAAACAAGATACCAACAGCACAGTCAAATACTTCAGCGTCTAACCCAGAATTTGCTCACCCCATATAAATTACAGATTTGGTGTCTGATATTTTGCTGTTAATAAATCCTCCTGATCTGAGTTGTGATCARCATAGAAAAAAAATGAACTAGTGCAACTGATATAGATGATCTCCAGATTTCCCTTCCAACCTCAACTGTTCGGTGACCCACGCAACAATTGCAAGAAGCCCATTTCCACCTTCAACATCCACAGTAAATAGTTTGGGAAGAAAATCTTACCCTCAGTGCTGTGGTAAATTGTGCTTCTGCATTGTCCATGCAATTAACAGAAATGCAGTAGAGCCCCTGTAGAAGACATGGCATTTCTAAGGTAATGAATAATACAATTATAGCAAGCCGAGAACGCAAAGAAGAAAGGCACGCACAAAACCACAGAAATCTCAGGATATTGGCAGGAAAAGAGGTAACCAACAAGTCTTAGTTTTGCCTGGCTCTGGGAAAAATAAGCAACTTCTACACAAAATCCTTCAAAATAATATGTTCCTGTAAAAACCGCCCCATTTACCTAAGAAAACCCTCTTAATTTCTTATAACGCTCAAACAGCAAGGCTACAAAAATTCTTCCCCTTACACAGTTTCCCCAACATACYGTCTCAAACATGCACAGTATAAATCTCGTGTATTTACCTCGCGTACTAACTACCGTGCCACACGTCACTTATTTTGAAAAGGGATTTAAGCCTTTGGCAGGCGCAAATAACACTGGGTGYGAGTCCCCACAGCAGGACCGGCAATCGATAACGCAGACCCCGTTACTCAGCAGGAAACCTCTCTGTCTGCCTCGCTACGTTCTCCTTAGTTACTGGTGATGAGTCTTGGGTACGGTCTTCCAAAGAGTCAAAAGTTTACTGCTAATCATAGACACTTACTAATAGAGTGTGCAGCTGGGCAGCGTGATTAGAAAACAGCCTGGGAGACTGCTGGCAGAGCTGACAGACTTGTGAAATCTGTTAGGAAAAAAAATAATATTTTAAGATGCTTTTTCTCCATTTCATTTTATGCTCTAAATCCATCTACTTGCAACATACACGTCAGTCAGTACGTTTCAGTGACTGGGTCAAGAATCCCAAGTCGTGCTCCCAGGTAAATGCAGAGGCTAGACCTGCCTCAAGCCAAGGTACACGCACTGCTCCACACACTCCTCCCACACAGACGCACACTCAAACTGGTTTTGAATTATTTGCTTTGCAGCAGCTCCACCATATGGTGGCACCACCTGCAAACCAAGTCACGGATCTCTTCTACCACGCTCAGAATTTGAGTTGGCATGCAACAGAAAAACTGGAATCAAAAATCTTCCACAGGATATGTGCTTGTGATGAGTTTTATAAGCCAGAGCCAATGACTATTCTTTTAGCAGGCTAAATTTCCCCCCACCCCTCAAGTACATTCACGAGAAGGCTGACAGCAGAGGTTGAGATGATACAGCAGTATGTCCTATAAATAAGGGATGGATGAACAAGAATTAAAAATGACTAAGAATGGGAAGAAAGCACAGTTCTTTCTTGCATTAGAGAAGACTGTCCCCCTCTTCCCTCCCCCCAAACTACTGAAGAAGAAAGGACAGAGAGGCAGGGACCCTTAAAAACAGAAATACTTGGGCAAGACAGGAACACTAAGAGGAAGAATTAAGAGCCACCCTCAGTCATGAATCTGAGGCAAAGGGCAGAGACCAGAACCAGACTGCGAGGTACGATCAGGAAGGTGTCAGTCTTAGCCACTGATCTATTATCATTGACCCCATGAGCAACTCCAAAGTATTATTTAATAAAATATTTAAGAGGAGGCTGATTCCATGGCTTCAGAGTTGCGGTATCCTGAGCACCGTCAGGCCTGACTGTATCTGTTAGTTCCAGCAGTCAGCACTGCTGGAATCCCCATCTCAGCCCAAGTATCTTCCTCAAAACTGAAATTCCCGTATTTTAGGAGTTACCACTGCATACATCCACAACTAAGGAAAGGATCAAAACCCAGTTTTACCTCCTGCAATGCTGTGGCTTTGTGTCCCGTGACAAGCCGACACATGATAATGTGTTCCAACAAAATAACTTGGAAAGATGACAAGATAGGACTGCAGTCCAACACTGAAGAGGGAAAGTAATTCAATAAGTGAAGTTAAGACAATATTAACATCCTAACCACGCAGCCTCCCCCGCACCTAGCCAGCTTCCTCAATTGCAGGTGGTTCAGCAAGACTTCAACACAAGGATTCCTTTGTGGAAATATAGAGAGTGATGTCTTTGGCTGGACCACCTGGTGTCATAGAGTCAGCATACTGCCCACCTCCTCTTCCATATGCCACAGGAAGGACGGCACAGGTTTAAAAAAAAAAAACAACAAAAAACAACAAACCAAAAAAACAAACCACTGACCCAAAACCCACCAAAACCACAATGCCTGGACTGTAAAGGAGCGGGAGTCTGAGCACCAGTTAAGGAAAAACTCCTGGGGAACACATGCTCATTTTAGAGAAYCAAAAGCTTGGATAACCAAATACAYGGACAATCGGAAAGGCAGCAYGAAAACGCATGTATCTACAGCCCCACTTACTGAATTACAATAAAAAAACCCAAAACTTGATTTCTGTATTCAAAGTAACTACCCAGTTTTAAAACAGAGCAAAGTTCTTAGATGCAGCAAAAACAGACTGACAGTGGGCTGTCCCAGTGAGCTAAATGAGGTTGCTGTGTTTTGGTGGTTTTTTTTTTTAATTTAAATTAGCACCAAGTAATGGAATCTTGCAGCATCAGCTAAATTATAATCCTTATCCTTACTTTTTAGCTTCTCTAGCTGCATGAGTGCTTTGTCTGTGTACTTCTGAGCCTTCTCCAGGTACCCTGCTTGCATGGAATGCATCACTGTCACCTGCCGGAAAACACAGGAAAGATTACAAATAATTATCTTTGCAAAGAGGAAARGTCTTGGAGTTCACACAACTCCTCAGTTACCAGCTTTTTAAATTAAAGTTTAACAGAATTCAGGAGTAAAATCATATTCAAGAAGTGGGGCAACCAGTTTCRGGAATCTGAAGTCAAGATTGTCACTCTGTTGGTAAAAATAAGCCAACATAGCCCTACTTCGTATGAGTTAATTTGATTCTCTTTGGCTTGGATATTAATAAAGTTACATTCCACTTTCTAGACTTCTTGCACAGTCTCTTCAAACACTGACATCACTGARAGCAATAGTCTCACAGATGCTGTGGCAGAGTTAAACTGTCAGTATAACGTAAAGCAGCATATGGTCTGCAGAATCGATCACTGCTGGATCCAAGGAATTTTTAACCAATTCCTCATTAATTAGCAGTATACATTAAGTAAAAAAGAGCTTCTCACCAAGTAGACAAGCACACACATGTGTTCCTTGGGCAGCCAGTGAAAGAGATCAGCGGGGTTGCTGGGCAGAATTTCGTCATCGTGCAGCGTGGAGATGGTCTGGATGCACTGCTGAAGCTGTTTCAGGCATGGCTTCACACTCTTCACCTGCGAAAGATGATTCACATCAGACATAGCTGCTGCAGCCCAGATGCTTGAAAATTTACTTAGTTGGGGAAACTTGCCAGGCAATAAATAATCTCCACATTCAGGAAATTAGTTCRTGCATAAATCACAACACCAGCATGACAGAACAGTGACTACTTTAGGCCCGTTCCAGGATTAACAACAATCAGCACTTCATATTTGCATATACRACCAACACACACTCAAAATGTTTTTCAATATTATACACAAATCCTGTTATCCCCACACACAACATGGAAGCAAGTGTGGCCGCCATCATTAGAAGTGTACCACAGTAAACCTTTGCTTAGGGAGGAAGAAATGAATGTAATTTCTTCACTCCCCGTTTCATTTGTGATTAAAATCTATAGAAATTAAGTTTCATTAACAAAAAGCACGGCGCAGCAAAAAAAAAAACCACACACCAAAATCACCTCAGTGTCACAATTAGCTACTTCTGTAGTACTCTTTTTCCCCAGTTCTCACATGGGAACTCTAAGAAGCACAACTCGCACGTACCTGCCCAGCGTCCAGGTAATGCGTGACCTGCAGGACTAGGAAGAACACGCGTAACGACTCTTTCTGGATGGGGTTTCCTTGCCAGTTTTCAACTATCTGCCCACAAAGGGTAAGGAGAGGGTGCACCTCCTGCAGCTTTCGTTCCATTAAAAGGAGCTAGAATTTTAAATAAAAACTCATTATTTTTGTGCTAAACAGTTTAAACACTCAGCGAACCACAGCAGAGCCCCAGGTACGCTGATCTATTATTCAAAACAAAAACAGACTCAAAGACATCTTACTGCAAGAGCACCAGCCTTTTCACGTGACCAGATTTTTCATCCCTAATTACAAGAGCTCCAGTGACAATTTGCAGTTATCCTTCTTCCTTCCAGAAAATTATTTGTCATAATTAATAAAGGAGAAAAAAAGCCAAACCTATTCACAAGAATCCTGCAGACTTAAGGCTTATCCCAGGCGTATTTTAATACTGTGCTTGCTCACATGAATAAAACAATATATAAAGCACAAATAAGCATGCAAGATACCTTAAAACAAATACCCTATGTTCAGACAGGTTACATTCTATTGCTCTGTAACTTGCATTATACGAGTTAAACAAGGAAACAGTTTATTTAAAAAGTACATCCAACTTACCATCCCCTTGCTTAGCAGAAACAGTGCTCTGAAATGAAACAAAATGATGTCATACTCAAAAAAGTTACCCAAACCACAACTGTATATAAAAACCCTGGGAAAAAAAATCTGCCGTTCTCCCCCTCAAAGACAATAAACAAAATAGTATTAAGGAACCTGCCACTGAAAGCTCATTTAAAAGCTACATGGAACAGTCCAATCATAGCACCAGGAATCAAAATCCCGGSCTCTCAGGTTTGTATCTAAGCTTTGGACAGTTCCAGTTACAATAGTTTCTAAGGCCAAAACAGGCTACTGGGAAAACTTGCTGACAAAGACAATAACCAAAATTCATTTGGAAAAAACTCTCCAGAGTCTTAGTGGACATTATTGGTTTTAACAGAAAAAGGAAAGAGCTGTAGAAACTCTCAGATCTAGAAGAACACTCAGAAATATTGGTTTGCCTGTAAAACCCATGCAGCAATCACATCTCTAAATACAACTAGAATATCTCTACATAAAACATAGAGGAAACAAAAATATTTTCTGTGGGAAGGGAAAAATGTCTAGGGAACTCACCTGGTATACTCTGATCCTACCACCCGAGCATATTCTGCTCCAACTCCGAGGAGGTCACACGCAGATACTAAGTCTTTTTCAAGTGTATGTAGTTGCTGAAATAAAAAAAAAAAAAGGCCATAAGATATCATCATTTTCTTTGTGAACCTAATTAGCAATTTTTAAAAATGTAATTACTCCTGTGCTTTACACATGACAAGCGCTAAACTGGTACTTGTTAAATGTATCATCTGATTTTAAACTCATTTTCCAGGAACACCTGGCATTCTCAAAAAAAAAAAAAAAATCTGTAACATTTCAAAGAAAATTTCTCAGCCCGGTTTCATACCACGCAAGGCTGTTATAATTCATTAAGATCATGTGCAGATCAGATCCCAACAGCTCCAATATAACCRTGGACCGTTACATTGGAGTAACTGGGACAAGAGAGCGTGCTTTCCAGCAAGAAGAGCAGAGAAAGTCCGCGAGTCATGCTTCAGGCGACGGGGAGAGGATGCTGCAGCCTCCAGAGCACCTCTCACTCCCTCCTGCCTGCCGACTTTTGTACCTTCCCCAAACTCAGGTAGAAAGCCACACAGCTGTAGGAGAACAGGCACCAASGCAATGAGACACACAGGCCTCTGTGGTCAAGAAAAGCCAGAAAGGAAATACCACACAGAAGAGAAATCAGCAAAGAATGTCAAGCTTCGAGGAAGGATCCGATTCAGAGGGAGGCACAGAGAAAAACGCTTAAGCTTCTTGTGAGTACTCAGGCATTAACTCATTGCAAAGTAAACATTTGTCCTTTAATCGATAGGAAAGTAAGGCTCTCCACAATTCACTGTTTCTGAACTACACAAAGCAGCTTGGCAATTCCTTTTAAACGGAGCTGGTCTGATTGTTTAAGCTCATCAGGACCAGGGGAAAAGACAAGTACAGGTGACTATTAAGACAGTCTTCAAAGATAAAATTGCTTCCTAACTAGCTCTCTGCTGTGGAGTACCTGTGAAGAGTAATTAAGTCCCTCAACTCTCGCGTTAAACACCTCGAGGCTCTTTAGGAGCAGAGAAGAGGCATAACCTGGAAAAAYAGGGGAAGTTCTTCAGCAATAATCCGCGCTTCCCACTGATCAGTTAACTTCCCGGATACGCTCCCCACCTAATGCATTGGATCACTCAGGAAAATCAGCCCTTCAAGAGCAGTTACACAGCTGCAGACCGTAACAAACGTTAAACACTGCAAATTCCAACATGCCCCAGTTCATTCCTAGAAGCGAAGATGGTCCAACCTGTGCAGCTGAAGCCACACTCAGAGCATTATTACAGAACAAGAAGAGTAACATTGCTTGGAGGCCTTTGCACCAGCTGCTTTTCCCACCCCAGTTCTGCTCCRTGTGCTAATTAGGTTGAAAATAATCAAACAAACAGTTCAGGCTGGCAAGCTCCAATTCCAACAGGCTTTAAGAGAACATTTGCCCTTACTGCAAGCCATAAGGTGGATTTTATTTTGCTCCACCTCTGAAGTCGTGTGTTACTAGTGYCCACAGGATGATCCTTGCTGCTTTCTTCCCTAAAAAGTGGGCCTTGATCCAATCTGTAGTCTAGCAATGTATCATCACTTTATAGCACAAACTTTTCTTCTTTTCTCTTTCCATTAGCAGCAATGATTGGGGGGTGGGAGGGGGAAAGGCATCCAAGCTCTTTTTAAGAAGAATACAGATATTTTCTAGCCATTTTTTCCAATCACAGTGCTACAGTAACATAGCTATCAATATAAATCACTTACTGCAAGTTGAAAAAGCAATCTACAGTGCCAGTACGGAGTCTGCTGTGAAATCTGAATGGCTTTGCGTAACAGMGGTTTTGCTGTATCCACTGAATTCTGAAATAGAAACATGTACCCCAGTCAACAGAAAAAACAGGCTACTGGGAACTTCATCACTAACAATAACAACTTTGGAACTAGTTGTATTCTGTGTTGACCCCCCATTAACGTCTCGTAGATCAGGAATCTTAAAACATGAAAAGCAACAAAACCAAGTATTTAACACGCAGGCCCACACATCTACACTGGACTCAAAGTCTGTTCAAAAGTATTAGCTATTTAACCCCTTTGGCCACTATTCTAATATGCACTTTTTTCCTGCATGTGAGAGAAAAGGCCAACATTTGCTTTAGAGAAAGTAAAGACCAGTTCASGCTTTTCCGGAGAAAAAGTATAAAAATAGCCTAGGAACACAACAAAAGCCTGAGGAAAACCATCTACTTCCCTCCCTCCCCCCAAATTAGCCTGTCTTTGTCTAAATGAGGGCTAAAGAAATACTTTGGCCAAGTAAACTTCCTTTGCTGTGGAAGACCCGCATTACAATTCCAGCAGCAACTTTCACAATAAGAAAGACCAAAAGTCTTTCAGGCTTACGCTTTAGTACTCTATATTTACGCTACAGTTGACCTCTAAAAATTTCATAAATCCTATTATTAATAGCGATATACTACTGCAAGACCAAAGACACTCAAATTAAATGCAGCCCTGCAGCCCCAGGACAACAGACAATTTCTGAAATAAGTCTCAGTGCACTCACCTCCTGACAATACAGTTCGGACAGAAGGCTGGCTGCTTCAAACTTAACATCTTCAAACTGAGGAATCTAGCAGCAGCAGAGTTAAGTAAATATTAAACACTGGCTGGAACACAGCAACACTCCAACATCCAAAAAACCCTTTATAGAACCTACATGTTACAAAAGCGGCCCATAACCACGGAAGTAGATTAAAAATACCAGCTAAACCCCCATCCCCAGGGCCAGGCTCTCTCTGTGGAGRTGTTTTGTTATCAGAGCCCTCGCTGCAGGAGCGAGGTGGCCGGGCAGCGACGCTCCCCGCCCGGGCAGCCAGGAAAAGGATACTTGCTGGGATATCAACCACTGCAAGAGAAGACAGGGGGTTAGTCTGCGACCACCACACGCCRGCCCCTCTGACAGGGCCCCCCACGGCCCCAGCCCCCCCCCCCAGGGCTCACCGCCTTCTCCAGGTGCCCCCGGGCCTGGTCGCCGTTGCGGGTGTGGTGGTAGAGGACGGAGCCGAGCTGGAGGTGGGTGCGGGCCTCCATGCGGGCCGGGGGCTTGCGGGGCAGCACGGCCTGCAGGCAGTGCACGCAGAGCCGCACCTTGGGCGGGCTCGACGTGCGGAAGTGCTCGGCCAGGCCCAGAAGCGCCAGGTACCACGACTCCCCCCCGGCCGCGCCGCCGCCCGACCCCGAGCCCGGTGCGGGCCCAGCACCGCCGCCACCGCCACCTCCTCCGCCTCCTCCTCCACCACCTCCGCCGCCGGCCCCCCCGCCGCCGCCGCCTCCGCCGCCGCCCGCTTCCCCGGAACCCGCCGCGCCACCCGCCGCCGGCTGCGACTGCTGCTGAGGCGGCGGTTGCTGCTGAGGGGCCGCGCCGGCCGCCGAGCCCGACGCGCCCGCCGCCACCGCCGCCATCTCAGGGCCGCCGCGACAACACGGGCGGGAGGGGAGGGGCGGGGGCGAGGAGCGGCGCGCGGGGGACGACGGGATATGGAGTCCGCCCCGCCGCCGCCCGCCGCTGGGAGGTGTCTGCGCGCCTGAGGCGCTGATGGGAAATGGCGGGMCGCGCGCGCTGCCTCATGGGAGTTGTAGTCCGACCGGCCCCTGCCGCCGGGCTGTGCCGGGGGGGGCTGGGGAAGGAGCATGGCGGCGGCAACCCCCCCGCAGCCAGCCGGTTCAGCCCCCTGAACGGCCTCGCTTCCGCGGGAGGCGCGGGGAGGGAGGCGGAGACCTCCGCGGGACTACACCTCCCAGAGGGCTTTGCGGCAGAACCGGCTGGCGCCGCCCGCCCCTCCAGCCGCGGTGCATCGTGGGACGGGAGCTCCAAAATGGACAACCCCAGGGAGACGCCAGGTACGGCCGGTCCCGCCGCGCCCCCGGCCCCTGCCCCGCCGCCCCCGGCCCGCCGACACCCCCCCCGGCCCGCCCGCGGCCCTGCGGCCTGGCAACCGGCTGTAGCGCGGGGGTGGCGGCGGCTCCCCAGCCTCAGCGGCCTCCCCGCCGTTGCGCGGGCAGCGACCCGCCCGCGGAGAGGCGGGGGGGAGTGGGGGGTTTGTGTGGCCGCCGCAGGGCCGTGGCATCGTCCCCCCGGTCGGTGCGGTGGCTCGGGGAGGCCCCGGACGCCGCAGCGTTAATTTTCACCYCCCCACACACCCCCTTTTCCCGTAGGGAAAGCGAGCCGGTGGTTCGGGGTCGCGCAGTCGAAATCGGCCAAGACGAACGTGAATATTCTTCACCAAGAGGAGCTGATAGCGCAGAAAAAGAGAGAAATTGAGGCCCGACTGGAGCAGCAAGCGAGACAGAATTACCTGAGCATACAGCAGCTACCTCTGTTTGGAGAGTACGTGTGAATTACGGTGCTTTTAGGCGGGAGCTTCGCTGACAGAAAACGGGCATGTTTGTCAAATGAAGCCGAAGAGACAAGCTTTACAAAGCTCTTGCACTTGGAGGCAAATACTGAGAAGGTTGAAATTCATAACTGAGTAATTAAAGATTAGAATAGGATACTTGCACTTTAATTGACMTAGTCAGATTTTTCAGAGACTAGTGTGAATAGATACGTGCTAACAGCAATCGTATATTTTTAAGACTATTATTGCACTTTCCTTGTGCTTCCTGTTTGTTGCCTTTCTTATAATCGCGACTCCTAAGAGTTAGCACAATTCTCCAGTTAAATGCTTGCCCGGGGTTGGTGGAAGCAGGGTAGCGTAACTGCGAGTGGAAATCCTGTTTCAATGGAGTAGTAAACAAGCCAGGTGGAGAGCTTGGATAAATGCTGTAAGCAGCAAGCCCAATGGTTCTTGTGCTTTTGAAAAGCTAGATGAGAGAGACTAGTAGTYGTTAGCCTTTTTCTTGTTTTCTGTTCAAAATAAGTGCATGTGAAGGGGCCTGGGGAGGATGATGGGTACCATCACCTACTTTTCTTTTTCTATTCAAGAGATGACGGTACTGACAATGAAGCCTGTGTTTCCAACAAGTTTGTTAATGATGGCAGTTTCCTCCAGCAGTTTCTCAAGCTGCAGAAGGAAAAGTCAAGTACTGGTAGGTCGACTTCTGAGCAACAGGAGGCCTTCCTTCTCCTGGTGGTACCAGCTTTGTGTGAGCTGCCTCCATGTATGTTCACTTTAGAAACCCTGCTATGAGCTGTTACCGGTACGAGTAAGTTCTAAAGCAACGATAACACCTTTAAATTTGGATTAAAATCTTTCTTCGAGATGCRATAGGGAGGTTTGCCCTCTTTCCCTCTATAGGTGCTGTAAAACAAGCATCCGTTTCTCTTCTAGCTTGAATCTCCCTTTGTAAAAATCATCACAGCTTTCATTTCATTATGCAGCTTTTACCAGTCAGTGTCTTTAACTTACYGTGAAAATAATGGCCTATTGCAGCTGTATTACTGCCTGAGTTGTTATTTGTAACCTTCTGAGATTAAAACAGTAAGGATGCACAGGAATTATTTTCCCCTCATTCTTTTCTAAGAACCTCCCCCAAGTTCTACTAATAACTCGGCAAACACTTCTGCATCAAATGTTGGGAAGAAACCTATGCTGTTTGGGAAGCGCCCCGGTCAGGTCCTGAGCAGCATGCTGCACCAAGCGAAGAACTACTCCCATTCCAAACAGACCCCAGTCGTTAACCGCCTCAGTGTGTTTCAGTCGCCAGATGAAGATGAGGAGGAAGATTATGAGCAGTGGTTGGAAATTAAAGGTAAATGACACCTTGTACTACGTCGTTTGTTTTGGGGCGCAGGTCCGCTTACCCTGGTGATAGGGGGATCTTCCCCCCGGTAGAGGGTTGGTTCTTTTTGCTTATGCTGTGAATTGGTTTTCTTAGCACAGTTCCTGTGTGCAGACTTCTGCATSGTGAAATATAAATGACACCAGTTAATGCTGGTGGACTCCTCCAAAGCCAGCTTCAGCAGAAATGCTGTTAGATTTAAAAGCCTAAACTCAGTTTGGGAGATGGGTCRCTCGCCATAGTTAGACCGGGTCTGTTTTGCACCTAGAAGATTTATTTTCTCTGAGTTAATCAAGGCAAGTGCTTGACCAGTGTATAAGTCTCTGTGAAAAATAAAATATAGAGAAGAAATATGTTCTACCTTAATGGAACTTGATTGTTTGCTAATTGTAAAAATTCTGCTTTTGTACAATTGAAATCTGTTACGGCTAGTGCTGAGTCCTCTAGAACATATATAGAGATACAATGCTTATATTTAAAATGGAATTTTAGGTTTTTTAAATGAAGGAAAATGAAAAGTCCTCGGTTTGGRTGTGGCTGCGTAGGGGGAAAAATTGTATGTGTTAATAAATAAGATTACATGTAAGACGTGGAACTATGACCAGGTAAAATCAAAGTTCCTGCCTCTTCTCAAAGTTTCATTAGAAAAATCTCACCTCTAGGTCCTGACTGCTTTAAGTAAGATAGAAAACCAATGGAGAATATTGCAGCGCTTAAATAGCCAAGTTTCTCTGGATAACCTAGCCTAGGAGGCCAGAAGGCAGATTTGCTTAATAATCTGAATTTCACGCGTGCGTATTAATCAAGTATAAAATTAGATTGGAGTTGCTAAATAAGTCACACTAAGCTGTGTGTCATCATTTATTTCATTATATATTTACAAAACCACGTCTAGCTATTTCTGGTGGGATTTATAAAAGCGTAATCTYAGCAAGTCTGAACTTAAGCGTGAAGTGCACTGCAGGAATGTGAGAAGTAGCCMCTGGCTGCGGAGAGCAAAGCCAGAATACGGACCCTTAGTTTAAAGATCGTGGGTTCAAATCTAGTCTAGATCAGTGTGGACAGCTCTGCTCCGGTGTGCTCTTTGTTCAGCTCTCTACCCAAAATCTCGTTGTCTAGACAAACGCCTGTGTTTAGTTCCCATTGAACGTGTCCTGCATCAGCTCTGTAATCACCGTCAGTGGTAGTGGGTTCCTTTCTTGGCACAGAAGCCAAAATACAGTTTCTTGGAGACTGAGCTCTCCTCTTATGTCTGGTGGGATTCCCTCCAAGTGAGGGTTGAGACATGGGCGTATCCCAGTAGGAAGAACTATGTGCTCCGGCTGCACAATCTGTCTCTGCTATCTTGGTACAGAGCAGTGTCTTGGGAACTGGAATCTGTAATCTTTAGCGAGTAATGTGGTGGTTAAAACCAAATTCCTGTTCCTCCCCACTGTGTTTTCTATGGAGTAGAATTGTAAGAAGCAAATTATGTTGCAATTGAAGTTGCACCCTAAACTGTGGTGACCCAAATCCTAGGCTTTTCCTCGTAGGCAAAATCTAGACAAAATATTAACTTCCTACTAGGGGAGCGCAGAGCCTGACAGTAACCTAGGGATTGTAATTTGTACAGCTGTGTGAGACTGGATCCCCCATTTCATCCTTTCTCTTCCCATTCCCGTTCTACTTTTGTCTGCCGCCGTGGTTCTTAGAAGTAATGTACCTGTTGCCTGTTTGGTGTGTGAGTTGAACCCCAGTACTGACAGCCTGCTTAAAGTTTTACCCCCAGAGGATGCGGAGACCCGACAAGTGGTGGAAAAGCTGGCTAGGTTCGTGGCTGAAGGGGGACCAGAATTAGAGAAGGTCGCTATGGAAGACTACAAGGATAACCCAGCTTTTTCGTAAGTGTGGTGATAACTCTTGTCTTCCAAAGCAGAATGCTGTCTCTTTGTAGGAGAAAAACATCAGCCTTGTGTATATAATTCTCATGGATGTGTTTGGCTTAATTATCGTTTGGTGGATTTGAGCTTTGTTGYGAGGAATTGTTTTATAGCTGGGGAAACTGAAGCAGAAGGAGATACCGTGATGGTRCTGAGGAGGCAGATCGGCTGGAGTTAGGGATGCAGCCTGGCAGGTCTGGCTGCCTGTACAGCATCTGGCGTGGGGGGGTACTGGACTCGATCTCGGGACTGGTTCTGTCTCCTCTGCCATTGACACGCTGTGTGGCTGTGGACAGAGGATTCCCTCCTGTGTCAGAGGATGCTGTTACTTGTTCCTCAAGTGACACAAAAAATTTGGATGCAAGTCCTTAGATTAAAGCTCTGTGTATTTATACGTGCTGAAGACTTTGTAATTCACATTTTAAGTGCATTTTGAGTAATTTATCTATTTTGTCTTTTTTTGTTTTGAGCTATTTATATTCCAAAGTATCGATGTTTGTGTATAGTTGTTGCTGATGCGCATTTTTTGCCCTTTTTTCCTCCATCTCCACCCTAGGTTTTTGCATGATAAGAACAGCAGAGAATTCCTTTACTACAGAAAGAAAGTGGCAGAGATAAGAAAAGAGAATCAAAGTTCTCAGGCATCCTCTTCTCAGAAAGGTAATTAAGACTGGGATSTGGAGAATATGAATTGCATAAATTAAATTTGACTTCTTCACTCTCTCTAACTACTTGTTAGGTCTGTTCTGGAAACAGTTGGAGTGGATATTTGGCTGTCAATCTGCTGCCTGTAAATAAAATTTTAAAATGGAAGGAGATGGTGATGAAACATCACCGTGATGGCATCAAACTCTTGTGCCAAAATGGTTGTTTCCCAAGCCCACAGCATGCTATACCGTGCTTTACATAAAGAGCTCTTGGAAGATTCGATTTTCCTTGTATTTCTCCAAAATCCTTGACAAAGTGAACTAAAATGATGCTCCATCATGTGTGTTCTGGAAAGTATTGCAGCCCTGAAAATGCATTTAGGAAAAGTGCTTTTTCTCAGATGTTCCTATTGATTTGTTATCAACAAAAATGGTTGGTTTATTTGTTGAACATAATCTCCATTTCTGCTGCCATTTCCCTAACTGAAGCTTTTATTTTCTGCATGGGACGTAAATCCTTGCAAGTAAAGGACTSTGTTTTCAGGTGGGAAGGCAGCAGAAGTGGGTGATCTGCCAACAGACAGGTGGTGTGAGCAGTGGAATCTGGTTAACTCTGTTAAGAGACAGAAATTGAGTGGGTGAAGTGTGGTCTGCGGGCCAGGCATTTATCGCTTCTGGTCCAGCCTCTGTTTCAGGCCTGCGTGTGGCCCTGGCAAATCACTCAGCCTCTCTGTGTCAGCTTCCTTTGCTGTGGAAAGGAGTCTTAATGCAATTAAGCTGTCATGCTGATGAGTTAACAGCTCAAACAAATCGTGTTTTAATAGACTGYAGGCTGAAAGAGCTTGTTACCGATATCAACTAACCGATACAACAGTTTGGAAGCTAAGCAGTATTATCCATACTTTACAGGTGTGGAATATTGAAGCAAGGAAAGGTTATGACTTGTCCATGGCTTATAATCATGTCTTCTGCCTCCTGGTCCTGTGCCAGCACAGTGGAGTACTGGCACTGGTACTGTGCAGGTAGCAAATGTCATATAAGGCTGTCGTGGCTAAATAATGTATTTGCCTGGCTCCTTATAAACATCAAATATGCTTGAAATATTAATGATCGGAGCCTTCTCTGTGCCTTTGGACGAAGGCTGCAGTAGCCACCTCTTCCAGGTGAGGACTGGGACTGTTCCGTGGAGAATTTCCTCTGTCCTACAACCCTCCCCTAAAATGGCCAGCAGATGGGTAGTACAGTAGGTACAAGTGGGATTACRGTGCGGTATTAGTTTGCCGCTTTTCCTAAGGCCTTCCCATTGCTCCTGGGAACGTCAGTGGCAAAGTCTTTAACTAGAGATAATTGYGAGTGCTGAGGTGTAACCCTATGGAAAAGTGCCTGACGTGAGGAAGAAACAGCCTTCCTCTGCAGTAGAGGGAAACGAGTGTCCATCTTTGAAGACAAAAGCTTGTTTGTCTGTTAATCTGCTCTCATCTAGCTCCTGGCACAGAGGAAGCTGATGTGCGAATGGGCACTCCTCTGGCTACAAAGTTGTTGTACAACCTTATGCCATATCATGTTTTTGTGATTTAAACTCTGTGACTGTTTATGTGTAATATTTCTAAAAATTAAACTCGACCTTTTGCCCTTATTCTGCTCTTGGGGTTCTTAGAACAGATAGGCTTTGACTGTTGCTTGTGTGAGTTGGGCCCAGTACTGACAGCCTGCTTAAAGTTTCACCCCCAGACGACGAAGAGACAAAGAACTCTGCTGAGAAACTGGCCAGGTTCATAGCAGACGGGGGTCCCGAGGTGGAAGCTATTGCCTTGCAGAACAACCGAGAGAACCATGCTTTCAGGTAAGGGAAGAAGCCGAGTGCAATGTGGGGGGGGCTTGGATGGGGTGTGTTTTTTTTTTTTGTTAAGGGGAAACAATAGGGAAGCTTGTGAGAAGTCTGAAGTTAAAAGGACAGGGCACTTGTATAGCACTGACACTTTTACATTCTCAAGCTTCACAGTTTAAAGCAAGGCACAGAGAGAGAGAAATCGATTTGCTTTCCCCAAAATTAATTCACGACTTCCACCCTCCTCACCTGCTTTCTGTTGCGATGTACTAGTATAATTCTAACCTTTATACTTTTCCCTATAGCTGTGTTTTGGTGTGGGCCCCCATCCACCACCCATACCGCTGCTGTCCAATTAATTTCCTGGGTTGCTCTTTACGCAGCATCTTCACTAACGTACAGGTAGCATTCCTTCACCATTAGGTCCYGCTTTGGAACAGCTTTTTCAGCCTTTCAGATGTGAATTGTTCTCTTTAGTGCTCACTGACAGCTGTTTAATGCCTCCCTTTGGTCTCATCCACGTTTCATTTTTCTGCTCTTAGAAACAATTTGGTGTGTTCTCTGGAAGTGAAGTGGGGCTCGTCAAGCCTTATTTTGTTGCTGATATTTTGGCGTTTTATTGGCTGGCTTCTGGCCCTCTGGAGTACTCCCCTTGTGTTGTGAATTACATTAGACAGATGTGCTAATACCTGAGCTGTTTCATTATTTACTTTAAAACACTGCTGTGATCCCACCTGAGCACGGTCAAGTTAAACACCATCTCCTTTGTTAGGATTTCATCAGGTTTGCCATGGGGAGGGCCCCATCCTGCCCTCTGCTTGGTCCTGAAGTAATCCTTAGTGCTGTTACTCAAATGGAGGGATGCAGGACCACATTTAGTGAATTTTAAAATACGTTTGTGTTTGCCTGTGCGTGTTGTGCAGTGGTAGATGGGGAAGGCCTGTCACCTCTTGTTTTCTTGTGGGAGCAGGCACTACCCCGAGGAGAGGTTATATCAAGTATTAAACTGGTCCTCTAAAAAGAGAAGGTTGTAGAGGAGTTAGGAATAGACAAGTTTTCTGTGTGAAGTATTGAAATTGGAGGGAGCCCAAAAAGGTAACGTGTTTGTAACAAACATGACTATATTGATTTTTTTGCGTAGCTGCTAGATTGAGGATTGTTCATGTTCTTCCCACAGACACTAAGGAGTTTTATTTTACCCAAAAGGTCAGAGATGCCTATTTTGGGTAGCAAATAAAGGAATGGTTTTTTGTGTATGAGGGAACAGAAGGAGGACTCATGGTGTAATTAAGCAGACTCGTAATGTCAACGCTTCTAGCTTGAAYAGAGACTTGGGAGCAGTTTTTAGGCAGTGGTTTGGCATTCCCATTGGTAAGACCTGAATGTTTGTTTTCTTCTGTGAACTGAAACCCGGCGTGTTGCGGAGCCCTTGCAGTTTTTCCAAACATGTTCTGGAAGGCAGGTGAATTCTGGGAGAGGACCTTGCAGTTTCCACAAATGTAACGTGATCCTTTTTGGTACCGTTTGTTTATTTGGCACCAAAAATAGCTGTGGTTTGCTCATGAATGGGAAATACGCTTCCTACCTTGCAAGAGCAGGCGGAGCCCTGCATTGCATGCACATACACACGGGATGGTGCTGGAGAGCAAGAAGTGTGTGGGAAGGCTAGTTGTGCAAGGGAAAGGAAAGCCCTGAGCAAACTCTGCTATATCCAACCCCTGCATATGACTGTTACATCTAAACTTTCTTTTTTTTTTTTTTCTTTATAGGTTTTTATATGAGCCAAACAGCAAAGGCTACAAATACTACCGGCAGAAACTGGAGGAGTTCCGTAAGGCCAAAACCAGCACTGTGTGTGCCCCTTTGCCTGTAGAGTCCAGTCTGAAAAGGAAGACCAGTCCCGAGGCATCACCATCACCTTTGTGCTTATCGTCTTTGCCCCTGCCCCTGCCCATTCCCTCGCCTTTGCCTTTGCCCCTGCCCGTGCCCTCGCCTTTGCCCCTGCCCGTTCCCTCGCCTCTGCCCTTGCCCTTGCCCATTCCCTCGCCTTTGCCCCTGCCCGTGCCCTCACCCTTGCCCTCACCTTCCCCATCATCCTCTACAACTCCACCTGAGCAGACAGCTACAACTACTGCTGCAACAACCACCACAGCTGCTGCTACGGGCACTACTAAAAAGAAGCGGAAGAGCAGGTGGGGGCCGGAGGAGGACAAGGTTGAATTGCCCCTCCCACAGCTTGTCCAACAGCTGGATTCTCCCTCCCCTCTTTCAGGTTAGTGGGTTCTGTATGTTGTGTTCTGTATGTTATGTTTTTCCTGGGGAGTGCATTCAGCCTTAGCACAGCTGGTTTTGTAAACAGAAAACCCGGCGAGTCTTATCTCTTCTTGTAATCTCCTTGGTTGCCAGCCCCCTATCTTYCAGCTAGGTCTAGCAGCTAACTCTCCCCTGTGTGGAAACCTAGATAAACCACTTTATCTTGCTGACACCAGGGATCGGATCTTATCGTTCTCCAGCTATCTCTAAAACCCTGCTGTGCTATCGCTCATTACAACCTCAGCCTCTACACTGTTTAGGGCTATTTCACTTCAGGAAGAGAGTCTGTCAGAAAACAAATATCAAAGGCTGAACTGTGCTTATTCCCCATGGTGGGATAAAATCCCTGGCCAGCACTTCCATCTCACTCTAACTGATCAGAAGGCTAAGTGGGAATAGCTGTTCCCCAAGTGCTGGCGGATGCAAATATAACTTCCAGTTCCAGTTTATACCCATTTCGGTTCATTTGATCACAGACAGGGTTCACRGTCCTCATCCAGCGTTGAGGCTCAGGCTCTCGGTACTTCACCTGCCAAGTTCACCCAGGGGGTGCAGCTCTCTTCGGGTGCTGGAGGATAATTCTTCCAGGCGAGGCACTTGTMGTGATCTCTCAGAGGTTGAACTCCGGTGGCCCGTCTGTGCCTGTGCAGATAGGTAATTAGGCAGGCAGTTAGAGATGCATATGAAAATTGAGTCACTCAAGGACAACAGGTGAATGCAGACGTTTAAGATGGCATCTTTGAATCCTTTGCCCAATTAGCGTGGTGTGGGGAAGGGATGTGAAAAGGAGAAAGAGAAGACACAAGATAAGGCAGTCAGTGTTGGCAAACTCAGAGAATTCACTGAGACTAAAGTCACAGGAAAAGCAATAAGTGCCTGTCTCAGTAAGGACCTTTTTCCAAAAGCAATAGCAGAACAGATGAAGTGGGACAAGTAATAGAAAACAAGCTATAATTTTCCAAGTTGCAGGGTGAGACCACAGATAATTCTCAGYGCATGGTCATCCTGTGCAGTTCATTGCTCCAGCGAGTGAGGGGGTCTTCTGCTTTGGCTGGGTTTTAGAGGAGGTAATTGCTTAGCTATTAATAGCTTTGATTGTTAGGCTTGAGTAAGATGTAGGGTTGGCTGTATATGCTGCGGAGGTCAGGAAGGAAGGACTCTATCTCCTAATCTAGCACTTCAAATGTAGATGAAGAGAAGTTCCTATGTAATTTTGTCTTCTGATCACAGCCCTATACAGAAGTCTTGGCTATACATCTCGTATGTACAGGACAAGATACCAACCTGGATGGCTTATTCATTTGACCTTGAATTGCTGCTCATAGTAAGGCAGAAATCGGATGCAAGAGTCTCTCCTGATTTTGTACGTCTGGAGTAATTTTTTTTTYCTTGCAGACAGTAATGAAGCTTCCATGGTGAAGCTGGGTAGGCGCTATCAAAACAAGCATCAGATTCCATCTTAATACCTCCTGCTGCAGTGGCGGGGCTGCAAGGGTATCCATGTGATCATTCCAGCATGCTTCCTGCTGAAATCTCCCCTGGCTCTTTTAGCCTCCCCTTAATTAGACAGGGACATGCTCGTTGTGTTCATGCTCACTTTCTGCAGGGCTTTGTGTCAAGTGGAAGAAAAGGACAGCAAACAATTTGCCAGGCATAACAAATCAACCGTTAATGCGCTGTTAATGCTCTCCAGGGGGAAGGATTATTTTTTTTTTATTATTGGTTCAGATGGACTAATCCCTTTTTAGAATTAACATCTTCAACCTGACAGGTGAAGAGAATTCCAAATTACATCCCTGGTCCCGTGGAAGGTTAGAGTTGCACAGTATGCTTTGGTACCTAAATATCTCTGTCTTAGTCCTTTATCCTTAGCAATTGTTTTGGATTTAGTGGAGGACTGTTCTGATTCTTTTCCTGTCTACTCTTAGTAATAAATCAGTATCATGGAGAGGAGAAAGTGTCGCCCTTTTGGACAGAAACAAGGCTCCTCTTAAAAGTATTGRTATCGAAACACTTAACTGCATATATACTGCAGGGACCAATACATCCGAAAAGCTGAACAGAACAGAGATACTGTGATTAGTGAGCTCTGTGGGCTAATGGGAAATTACAGGCTGTCATTAGAATTTTCTGAAACCTGATATTGGATTGGTTTGGGTCTGATTAGTTTTAATTGAGTAAGATCTTCGGACTATGAAGCAAAAAATCAGGCACTTCTGTATTGGGATTTCTCCTGCTGTCCTTAAAGGACATTCGCTTCTCTTGTAACAAGCTCCTCTTCGGGCTTGTGGGAAAGGGATAAAGCTTCAGGTAGTCTTCTGCCAATGCTGCAGATAGACTGCACCATAAACCCTATAGGCAAAGCTGATGTCATTCAGGGGAAAAAACTGTATTTTTCCCAGGCCTGCTGAACATGAGACTGAGAAGCAACTCCTTATCTTTTGCTTAGTGTTTGCCTGGTGCTGGACCAGTGTAAGGAACTTCTAAATCCTCTTTTTATGCAAATACATTGACTGATCTTATTTATGAATAGACTTCCCTGTCTTCAGATGTGGACCTGGGGTGGAGCTTCGCTTTTTCTGTCAGCTTTGCGTGTATTGTGATACTTCGGGCCAAGACTACAAAATTATCCTCCAGAGCTTAATTTCTGCAGTGACTCTTTCAGCATCTCTCAGCATAAAGTCTGCAAGGCACCAGAGCAGACGAACCAGATGTGGTTTTAGCACAAGAAGGAGCAGTGGCATATGCTTTCCGGGAAGTAAAAGAAGATGCTACAGCCTCACCTTTCTCCTTTAAGGTGGTTATATATGCTGGCAAGCCACCAGCCCGCGGGGCCTCTAGAGCCACGCCTGGCTCTTAGCCTGAGTGTTTATGCAGTTCAGAACTAAGCCGAAGAGCTGCTGACCTCTGTGAAGGGCAGAGAGTCTTCCTCGGTGCATTCAGAGAAAGCTTTCCCATGCCCTGAGACAGGAGGTGAATCTCTGGCTGGGGCTGATGCTGAAGTGCCCCAGTCTCACGTAACATTTGGGGCCAGATTCTTCTTTACGTGGAATAGGCGTAGTGTGCTCATTAAAACCGTTTCCAAATCTCGGTGCTCTCCAAGACAGAAATTGGGCTGTTTATTGATAACAGATAGGTTTATTTTTCTATTTGTTCTTATTTCTTGGGAGCTGAAAGYGCGTATCCTAGCACCAAGCCTAACAACACGGCTTCTTGCTTCCCTCCTCTTGGAAAACCTCTTGCAGYGTTTTACATAACTCTTCCTGCAGAGTTGACTCCTGGCGCTGGTGCGAATGTGCAGAGGCTGTAGCCGTGCGAGGGAGGGTGGATGCGCTATTTAATGTTCTYCCTGGGAGGCTGGAGTTAAGGAAGCCACTTTCCAATCCTGGCGTGCTCAGCCAAAAGCATGCAAGAGAGGAGGGGAGATAAGAGCGCTCAGATCAATTGCCCTGAGCGCGAATAAGGGGAAGGGAGAAGATGACCCCTGRGGCCTAATTAGCATGCTGTGTAGACATTTGGTGTCATGAACAATGATCCTATTATTATCGGGCTTCATAATTAATAGATAGTGAATAATTAATGAAGCATCATTTAACTGTAGTCTGGACTTACATTCAAATGGGGGTTTTTGCAGTCGTTCGGAAGAAATCTTTTTCCTTGTGTTGAAAAATGCAACGCGCTTTCAAGTGCGGTTTTGTGTCTTCTTTTAATCCCTTAAATATTTAACTGTTGGGATCTTAGCTCTGAGGTGCTTTAGAGGGGAGCTGCCAGCCCTGCTAGATATATATGAACCAAGTTTGCAAGGCAGTCTCCGTTGTAAATCTCTTTTTTGCAGCCCCAGCAGTGTTTCTATTACTTTTTTTCATGGTACAGCAATTACAAATAGGTTTCCTTCTTTTCCCCCTCTCTCTTTCCTTTAATTTGCCCTTTGAACTCAGAGTGCCGTATGGTCATTTTAAATCAGTAGGTGCCCTGCCCAGATAATGTTAACATCTAATTTCAGGGCTTATCTGATACAATAGCAAAAATCATTCCAAAGGAGGAGCTTCCAAAAGGGGATGCTGCAGAAAAAGGAGGATACATCAATGGGATTGTCAAGCAGAGACTTAAAATGCCCCCTCTTTGAAAGCAGGTGCAACATCCCTGGCAATGCTCTTCTTGAGCCTGTGAATTAGAAACTAAAATCTCCTTGGGGAACGGCAACTTCCAAAAGCAGCATAATGCTCATGTCTTTATTCTAATGTGGTCATTTGCTTTTCATTTTGAATGAAGTTGCTGTTTACATAGTAATCAGCAGACACTTACGTGCACAGATTGGACAATATGCTGCCAGGCTCAGATCCGCTTGTGACTCAGTTCTGAATAATTAAGTATCGCGCTTTGCAATGGCTGGGGTTCCTGAGGAAGCCTTRTGAGGGGAATTAAGCTTAAGGAGGAATGATTTTTAAAGCACRGTGTAGCAGATTGCCATGCGGTGTGACCTCCAAGGACGTGGGACGTAGTTTGCTAACGTGATACGGGCAGAGCCTTGGGCCAGGGTGAGGGAATGCTCTGAGCCGGCTGGCGAAGGACGCGCGACCCGGTAGCTTTCCTGCTCCTGCGGTTCCGAAGTCCTACCAGGYGGTTGTTCTTCAGTCGTGTCTCAATGCTGGAACCGTGAAATGAGTGTAAAACTTCATGTGGGGATCTTGAAATAYGGTTTCGCTGGTCTCGACAGCTGTCTCAGGTTTTTGAAAGTCTTTTAACATGTGCTTATTACAGTTCAGGACCTCAAGGGTCTTGGTTATGAAAAAGGGAAACCGGTTGGTTTGGTGGGTGTGACGGAGCTCTCCGAAGCCCAGAAGAAACAGCTGAAGGAGCAGCAGGAGGTAATGGCCTGAAATGATTTCCAAATTCGTATTGCGTTGCAGCATGGCTGGGTTAGATGGGAAAATGGAGGTGGAGATAGCAAAGAAACTTTCCCAGTGGCCCACGAATAAATCTCTAGGATTTGTGCTGAATGCCTGAGAATCATGTGACGCTGCAGTCAGCAGAAATATTAGAGGACTTTGGGGAATATGAATTAAGCCAGCCAATTGCTGTCCTACCACACTAAAACCCCAAATCTATAAGGTCTGTTGTGTCACATCTGCAGCTGGTTATGTATTGCTCCAGCGGTGGGGAGAAGGTGAGTGGATACTTGCGAGCTTTGGGGGAATGAGAGCGGAGTTGGCTTTTGCCAGAACGTGAGGGGGATGTTTGAACTGCGGGGGGRTGATCAGATGGCAGCAGTCCTCAGTGTTCATATCAAGGTACTTCTGCTGGAGGAACCAGCACGTAATGCTCCTGTTTGATCTGAGAAGCGAGCGGAGCAGATCAAGCAACAGCACCAGCGCTGCCCGTCGGGATTTGTAGCTGTCATAACCCGTATTCCGTATGGCAGCTGGGCGGGCGCCGGCTCTGCCGCGGAACTCCGCGTGCCTTTGCGAACTGGTTGTCTTACTGAGTGCGCTGTTGCATCCCTTCCCCTAGATGCAGCAGATGTATGATATGATCATGAAGCACAAGCGAGCCATGCAGGAGATGCAGATGATGTGGGAAAAGGCCATTCAGCAGCACCAACATGGCTACGACAGCGACGAAGAGGTGGACAGCGAGCTGGGAACGTGGGAGCACCAGCTTCGGCGCATGGAGATGGACAAGACGCGAGGTGCGTAGGGAGCTGCCACGCAAATGTCTCGCTCTGCGGTTGTACAGGGGCCTCCGGAGGGAGATGTCTGAGAGCACGTTGTTGGCGTGGGAGTTGCAGGGTCACTTTTCACTGCTCTGTGCTCTGGCTTCCCTGCCTCTTGAGTGGAGATAATAACCGTCTGTTGCCGTGAGGCTTTATGCTTCACAAACCCTCTGAAATTCCAAGTCAAAGAACACCGCGTTATTGCTGTTTTCTCTCCTCTGTGTCTTGGGCAGAGTGGGCTGAGCAGCTGACCCAGATGGGCAGAGGGAAACATTTCATCGGAGACTTTCTTCCACCTGACGAGCTGGAGAAATTCATGGAGACGTTCAAGGCATTGAAGGTGAAACAGCAGAGACTTCACAGGGCGGTGGCAATGCTTCAGATTTGTCCTGGAGCAGTGAGGGAAAGGTCTCAAGCTTGCTTAGCCCTTTTTCACAGCAGTTAGCTACCTTGCAGCCTSGAGGTACTTCTGCCCTTACACTGGGAGCTCTTACTTCTGGCRGGACCAGGGAGTTAGTTTTTTTGCTCTTTGCGTAGAAACGGCTGTAGCAAATTAGAGGACAGACTGTTGGGACAGTATTTGGGGGCTAGCTGAAATTATAGACAAGCCTCTCAGACTACCCACCATTTGTCTGCTGTTCCTGYTTTGGATAAGTGGTTGCTGATGCCAAGCAAGGAAAATTTGAATTTTTATCCAGACGATTGCAGTAAAGTGAAAATACAAAGCCTACAGAAAGCTTATGCAAAGCACTTCAATACCTGCCAATTCTTCCTAAACTGTAGAACTGCTTGATGCTGGCGCATCCCTCATAATGTTTTCATGTAACCAGCGTGGGGTCTGACGTTCCCTGGAGATCCTGGCTTAAATAAGAACTGCATCTGAAGTTTGATCCAGTGAGCAACTTTAAATTCAGGAGCTAAATATTTCTCAGCTTAATATCACAGTAGCGTTCCCTGCTTCTTGCAGATTATGTTATAGGGCTGTGCAGTGCTTTATCATTTACCTGTTTTCTTCTCTGCGGTGGTGCAGAACTGGAATCCCAAGAAATCGTGCTAGTTATTAATTGTTTGCCAGAACCATCCTAACTTTGAGTAGCTGAAGCTGGTTTTCCCTCCTCTGACCCACAAAGATAGGTGCGTATAAAAAATAACCAACACTGCCTTTTGTGTCTCTGCAGGAAGGGCGTGAGCCAGATTATTCTGAATACAAAGAGTTCAAACTGACTGTGGAAAACATAGGTTATCAAATGCTAATGAAGATGGGCTGGAAGGAAGGCGAGGGACTTGGCTCGGATGGACAGGGGATTAAAAACCCAGTCAGCAAGTAAGCAGAGTTCTTCTACTATTGATTTAGTCCTTTCCTCTTGGGCTGATAATTGATGCTCCTACCCTAGCCTGCTGGAAGCAGCTGCAATGCATATGACTGTAATTCATCACTCGAGCAGAATATGGAATCCTCACAGCAAAGGAGAAAATCGTTTCTGCTTTCTTTGGGGTTCCCTCCCCGCGAGGCCTGGGTTTGTTACTTCATCTCAGGCAGGAGGTAGGGTCTGAGCCAAGAGTTTCTCATCTCAGTTTGCATAGGGCGTTCTTCTGAGAGGTGCCTGCTCCCCAGTTCCCCCGTCTATCGCGTGAAGATAATACTTGTCTGCACCTCACCTCTCCCAGGGCGTGTGAGGATTAAGTCATGTCTTTAAAGTCATAAATTTATTTAAGTATTAAAGAACATGCCTTTTGCATCTGAAGCTTGCTGGCTAGTCCCTGGTGTACTGTGGGTAAAAGGCGGTTACCAGTATTTGCTACTGCTAGACCCGTGTTTGAAAGATGTTTYGGTCCCCATCAGAGGGCTTTGTGTGTGATCATGCAGCTGTCTTGACGTCACTCTTTTGCACAGAAGTTTTCTGGTTTGATCACACTGTATATAATAAAGCTTTATGAGACTTCTATCCAAAAATAGATGAGCATCTCTTTTGAGGTGGATCGTCTGTTGGTAACATAGGCTGAACTTCAAATATTGGTGATGGGAAATACTCTGAATTGTTTCTTAGCGTTAGATCCTTTTAGAAATAACAGTTGCTTGTTTACTGCACAATAGAARGTATCTCTACAAAGCACATTCTGCTCGTCTTTCACAAGAAGATCTCTCTGGCAACATGCTTATTGGTTCAAAGGAGTCCTGTGATAAAAGATGGCTGTAATCAAAGCGGCAGGGCTCACAGACARCAGAAGGAAGGCAGTTTCTGTCCATCACAGGGTTGAACAAGGGTTGTGATTTGCTTGGGCTCTACCATCTCTGATGTTCTTAGAGTGGATAAGAAGGTGCTACTGCAGATGGAAAGGAATTGCTTCGGCTTTGGGGCAGTTCTGGAGCGAAGGAATGGGAGGCAGGCACGCTGTTTAACGGTTCTGTGAGGTACGAAGCCACGCATTTGGTTGCCAAAGGTTCGTCTGCCCGTCAGAGCCCCGTTCGGTAGGGAGGCACCCACAGCGTAGCCGGTATTTCTGTTCCAGCTGTAAAACGTTAAGCAAATATATGTTGACACTTGCTACGCTAACAATAGCGAGCGTCATCGATTTGGAAGGGCAATGTAGGGACGTGGCAAATGCAATAAGCTGCTCAGGATTAGCTGTCTGTGCTGATGCGACGCGCTCTGTGTGGTGGTGCCCGGTGCTCCCTGATGCTCCCTCTCTGAGCTCCGATGACAAGAGGCAGCGGGTATTTCTGGTGAAGAGGAAGGTGATTTGTCACATCTGCTCACCTCGGAGGCTTTGTTCCCTCTTTCCAAACAGGGGAACTACTGCCGTAGATGGAGCTGGTTTTGGCATCGATCGTCCCGCCGAGCTAACCAAGGAGGATGATGAGTACGAGGCATTCCGTAAACGAATGATGCTCGCTTACCGCTTCCGACCAAATCCGTTGGTAAGCTGGTCCCGAAACCAGAGCAGACACAGTGACAAATCCATTGAGGCTTCTGTGCGGATCTTGTAAGGGTGGGAGTGCTTCTAGAGCTYAGCCAAGAGAGCAAATGCTGTCAAAGTTTCTCTTTGATTCTGTTCTCATGTTGGATGAAATTATCGCTACCAAGACATCCATGGATGCGCGGTTTTCCTTGCTATGATTTTTTTTTTTTAATACAAAAGCCCCTGGTTTTAATTTTATCTGGTACATACAAAGTATAAACTCTGCGTGCAGAGGAAGCAGAYGGCTTGTCCTTGAATCCATGGTTTATTTTGAATAATTGTTTTCCTGGTTGCAAAAGGCTTGTGAGTCTGCATTTGCCTCTGTTACATTCAGCATGCCAGCGCACCTGGAAAGCTACGTTTGTAATTTTTGATGGGGAACCTCAGGTTTCACTGTCAGAAATGTCACGTTTCAGTGGCTTTTTCAGGTAATTAAGCTCAGATGCTCGTTGTTCTGTGAAGACAGCAATTTTGATTAATTTTCTCTTTTTATTCCCCACAGAACAATCCACGACGACCTTACTACTGAGAATGTTTTTGGGACAATGTATTTTCAAAACAGTTGTAATTTTACTGTGAAATGTTACGAAACTACATTATCATTCTCTTATTTGCTAATATTGTAAAACTTATTGAAGTCACAATACCATCTCTCACCCAGAAGAAAGGCCCGCGAGCCCGCTCACTGCCCGCTCGAGTGTCGTGACAACCGTGTAACAAGGCCTGGGTGGTATTTGGGGAGGAGGACGGAGATCCTCRCACGGTGCCCTGCTGACAGGGGAGGGGTAGCACCAAAGATACCAATAGGACTAGTTCAGGGACTCCATTCACGTTTAGCTCAGCGCCATGTTACAAGGAATGCATTTTGTGCCTCACGGCAGCTCCTCTGTTGTTCAGTGCTGCTCTGGGGGGGTTTTGTCCTTTTTTTTTTTTAAATTGCAAATACAACAAGGGACTGTCTCCGACCCAGCTTTTGGGGCTGTTGTTCAGTCAGGCTATTGTTCCCTGAAGAACTGGGTTCTGATGCTGTCGTGGAGCTTGAAGTACAGTCTGACCTTCGACTGACATTGCAAAACCGGCGCCTGGGCGTCTGACCTCTGCCCTGTGGAAGACGGGGCGCGGGTCGGTGTGGAGCGTGGCTGCAAGGGCTGAGGGGCGCAGGGCAAGTTCGTTCAGCTTCAGGGGCGACGGCCTCTTGGTTTCTCGAACACTACGTTCACCCCCAKCTTCCTGGCAAAACAAGAGACTTGCTAACACTTCCTGGGGAGCGGGGTGATGAAGAACCAAGCCTTCAAACACAGTTTGCCAAAGGCCGTTTGGATTTTGTTGTCGTAAGAAACCCTTCTACAAATACAAGTTTTCTTCATTCAGTCTGTAAATAAAATAAAAGTCATTTGTTCCTTAGTTTAAATCACTGAATTTTTGGGAAGAGYGGTCTTACTGTGGGTTTTTGTAGGCTGAGACTGCTCTTGATCTCCTTCCTTCCAAGCATCTTAGAGAAAACAAAGTGAGGTTGGTCGGTTTGGTTTCTTTTGCATTTGTTTTCCCTCAGTCCGAATACTTGGCGTGTCATTCTCTTTTGTTAACTTTTCTTAACAAACGTAAGAGTCAAGGACTTGGCTTTCAATAAAAGCATTCGAAACAGTAAATTCAGTCGGGGTTCATTCTGAGAAAAAGCAAAGTGCGGGAGCACGGAACGGGGCTTGTTGCTGGGGCGTGCGTGGGGTGCCAGCTCCGCGCCCACGCTCGCTGCAGCTYGTGCCCGGGGATGCTGCACTGGGATGGCTGGTCAGCGCGGGCAGTGATCGTGGAAAATTGGGAAAGAACGATAAGAAATCTGGCAGGTCTCCAGYAGGGCCAAGCTTCTGCTCAAACGGTTAAGGTCACCGTGCCAACCCTGCCTTCCTGGTGGGTCAGGACACCCGTCCCCCGGGTTTCTCCCTGCCGGGGCGGTGCCGCCGGCTCTCGCTGCCCGACTGGCACAAGCCAGAGCTGCCGAGCTGGTTGTCCCGAATTACCAGAGGCTGGAGCACCACGGGGCTGAAGCTGGGCCGCCCAGTTCACTGCCGGGTTTTCTGTGGAAGTAGGGGCGTGCGGGGAGGCTGCGGGGGGAGCGGGGGCATTTTCAGTCTCTCTCTATTCCAAGYGGACGTAGTGCGACGTCCTTTGGGCTGACGGTGACCTGGTCACGGGGGGAGTGGGCAGCCTTGCTGCCGTTGCTGGTCGGGTCTTTAAGCTGATACTACAGCGATTCCCCGTGTACTTCGTTGATGTTGGGTTGGCAAAAGTTATTTTAGTCCTTTATTTCAACACAGTGGCCTTGGTCTTCCTCAGCCCCTTCTCTCCGTAACTCTGTTCGTCAGTAGGTGCTTTTCTCCGCTCTGTTTTTTCTTCTGGCATTGTAAGTCACAGACTATTCCCCGTGCCCTGCCGCTGGGAGCAGCAGGCGGGGGTCAGTTCTGCAGAAACCCCGTGAGCTACTTAGCGTGGTCCCTCTCACCACGGTCCTTCTCCTCACCACGGTCCTCCTCCTGGCCGCGGTCCTCCTCCTGGCCGCGGTCCTCCTCCTCGCCACGGTCCTTCTCCTCGCCGTGGTGGTCCTCCTCGCCGCCATCCTTCTCACCACGGTCCTTCTTGCCGTGGTCCTCCTCCTGGCCACGGTCCTCCTCCTCGCCGCGGTCCTTCTCGCCACGGTCCTTCTCCTCGCCGCGGTCCTCCTCCTCACCGCGGTCCTTCTCCTCACCGCGGTCCTCCTCCTGGCCGTGGTCCTCCTCCTGGCCGTGGTCCTCCTCCTCGCTGCGGTCCTCCTCCTGGCCATGGTCCTCCTCCTGGCCGCGGTCCTCCTCCTGGCCGTGGTCCTCCTCCTCGCTGTCATCAGCCACAAAGCGGGGATTTAGTCTTCAGAAACCGAATCAAACGGGCGGCTGCCGCGGTGTGCCCAGAAGGCCACCAAAGTTGGACTCTTTTAGATCAGAGTAAACACCCGGTGCCGGCTGTGCAAGCGCCGTGCCAGCTGCCCGGCCGGCGTGAACACGCGTGTGACCGAGCACGAGCGCCCGCGGTGAGCGCGGCGGGGRGGGGGCACCGTGAAACCACCCGGCCGGGGAGGGGCAAAGGGGCTGGGGCTTGTTTGCCCCAAGCGGGCTGTTGCAAGAGCTGGGAGACCGAAGCAACGCTTGCAGAGGGTTTGGTGTTGGGGAAGAGCTGGAGGTTATTGCTTCGAGTCACCCCAGATTACCCGGTTTCACCCTCCTTTTTTTTTTTTACAGGGTGTCGTGCTGCTTTTTGTGCACCTCCCTGTACAAGCGGAGAAGCCCCAAAGCCCCGTCTCGTTCCTGAGCCCTGGGGACTGAACCCCCCTTGCTCTGGGGTGCGCTCCCCTTGCCGTGGGCTGAGGGAGCACYGCCTAACGAGCCTTTCCTCGTCAGCGACGAGCCTCCTCGCGACCTCCRTGCTGACAAGGCACACGGGCCGCGTTCCGGTTCCTCCCGCACGGAGGAACGACGAACAAACCCAGGGCAAAGTGCAGGGCGGCCGATTCAGCCCCCGGACTCTGAAGCAAGAGGGCAAAAGCGTGACCTGACGGAGTGGCACGTTTGTGAAGGCTYTGGGAGGAAGGGGAAAGGCTCAGCGGCCGCGTTGGGGGTCTCCTGAGTGCTGTGGAAGTTTCGAAGTGTGTGCCCGGTTCTGGATCGCTGAGCCAGGTCTCTCCCCGGGCTGGTGGGGAGGTAAATGCTCGTGTTTGGAGCAGAGAGCATGAGAGGAGGAGGTCAGGGGAATGCTGGGCTGGAGGCAGAGACCTCAAAACTCCTGCTCTCCGCKCGGTTCAATTCGTTATTAAAGGCAGCGATGAAGTGTTGGCTTTCATGTGCTTTGCTCCTCTCTTCCTCTTACAGGTCTGAAGAGGTGTGTCCTTTTGGCTCTTTTAAGTACTTAAGGTTTCCATAATGAATTGGAAAAAAAAACCAAAACAAAACACAACAGTTCCCGAGCTTTCAAAGCCTCTTCTGGAGTGGTTTTATCCTTCCCCCTTTTATCCTTCCCCCTCGGCGCCGTTTCTCAAGGCAGCCCTCGAGCGCAGAGACCGGCACGGACCCGTGTGCCGAGACGCGCSTGTTCAGCTGCCGCCTGCTTCCCCCCCGGGACCCCCTGGCCTTCCTCCCCCCGGGAGCCGGGGCGGCTCTAGCGCTTTAAGGGCGCTGCCCGTTCCCCGGCAGCGGGGCCGAAGTCCACGGGCTCCGGCGGCRGCGGCCGGGCCGGGGATGCAGCTCCCCGCCGTGCCGGGTGCGCTCACCCCTTCCCTGCTCGCCATCCCCGTGGTCTTCGGCATCAACGGGGCGACTTCCCTGGCAGAGTGAGTGCGGGGCCGGGATAAAGCTCTTGGGGTCGGGATGCTGCGCTGCGGCTCGGGGCAGGGCGCTGGGTCCTGTCCTCCGCTGGTCCTGGATGCTGGGTCCAGTCTGGGACCGGCTGGGAGCACCCAGTCCGCTCCAGGGCAAGGCTCTGTCCGAGGAGCCATCCCACCCGGGATGGGCCACTGGGTCCCATCCGGACCCGGAGAGGAGGGAGCGGTGTCCAGGACAGGGTGCTGGGTCCCTCCCGGGGCTGGGGGGGAATGGCGCGGTCCAGCCCGGGGCGGGGGGCTCGGTCCGGGGGCTCCTGCCCCCGCTGAGCCCACGGAAAGGTCGCTGCAGGCTGGGACTTTGCCGACGTGGTTCATGGCTGCCTTTATGGCTTTTAAATCCCATTATCAGCGAACAGACGCGCAGCAGGCTTGCTCGGGCTCATTGCACAACGCGGAGCGTAACGGGGCTCGCCGACAGCCCAAATCCCCCGGGGATTAGGGTGCTCAGCACCTCCCTGATTTACGAGCATCCTCTCCAGCCGCCTGCCCCCAGCGCAGCCCCCGGGGCCAGAGGGACGGGACCMCCGACACTGGCTGTCCCCTCCGCACACGGCCGCTGGGGACCCCTCCAAGCCCCATCTCCCCCTCCCAGCGCGACCCCCCCAGCGTGGCCGATGCCACCCCTCCGCGCCGGCCTCGTCACCGCCRCCGTCCCGCTGCCTGATAACAGCCCCGCTTTCGGTTTTACGGCTGAGGGMCACCCCCGCCATGCCCCAGCCCAGCCACGCTCTGGCTGCCCAGCACGTCCCGGCCGGCCGTCACCCTCGCCTCGGGGGATTTGGTACCAGCCGCTGGTACCACCTCCCCGKTGAGCTGCCCAGAGCCCCGCCGCTTCCTTACGGGCTTTATTTCTCTTCTGTGTAAAACCACGCTCCGGCTGGTTACTTTTCTCTTATTTSCAGTCGCACGCCCCAGGACCTGCCAGCTGTGGGTTTTCCCCTTGTGTTCTTTCATCGCTTTACTGCACGTTCTATCCTTTCATTCCTGCCAGGCCCCCGTCACCCTCCTTTTCCCATCCATTACACATTGCTTTTTATAGCTAATTTCTGCTTTTGCTTTACCAGCAGGAAGGGCTTTTAGCCAAACTTCTCTTAATCGCAGAGCTGGGGCTTTCCTGGCCACCTGATAAACTTTACTTAAAGATCTCCCAGTTTTCATTCCCATCTTTTCGGTCTCCTCTTTCCCATCCCACGCGGGATGTTGCAGCCCGGATCTCCGGGATCCATCGCTGTGAAATCCGCGGCCCTTCTGCACRATGCGGCACCGGGTGAAAACCGTCTGTAGCTGTGGGGAGCGCCGACCCCTCCAGCCTGCCCCCAAACTCAAGCCCGTACCAATGTGATTCTCCTGCCCAGGCGTTGCAGGGGGAYGTGGAGGGGGTACGTCCCCCTGTTTCTTAATTAGTCCCTGATGCGGGATGAGCGACGGCGGCCTCAAAGCCTGGCAGGGTGAGCTGGGTGCCCTGAGCGTGGCACCCCAAGGTRCTGGTGCGTGTGCGGGGTGGCCCCGGTGCCGGCACGTGTTGGTGTGTCTCGAGCCCCATCGCACACGGTCACGTCTTACGGTGACCGGAGGAGCCYGGCGTTGTGCTGCTCCACCGCAGCATCCGTATTTGAATTTTGAATTAATCATTCTGTGGGAGTAATTAGTTGTGTAGTAATTAATTATACACTAGTAATAATGCACTTAAGCGGTGTCACTTCAATTATCTGATTGTTTTGAGGTTTTTTTCGAGAGTATTTGTGTTGGATTTGGATGCTTAGTGCACGCGGTGAGGACAAGCTCAGCCTTGCTCAGTGCTGCTGTGACGCCCGTCCTGTCCCTGGGCACGGGGTCCTGCGTGCCCCGGCCACTGTCCCCGTCCCCGTCCCCGTTCCCGGAAAAGCAATTCTGCCTGCACAAGGCAAACACGAGCTGGGGGTTGTTGCAGCCTCCTGTAAATGAGACCTGAGCTGTTCTCGGCCGGGTGGCCGTGGGGCAGGGGGRCGGCTGGCCTTTCGTCCGCCGTGCTGTGCCAGGGAGCACTCGGGCTGGTAAYTGGGTGTTTCTCCAGGGTAAGCTATTAACGTGTGTCTGTGCAGACAGTCAGCCACGACTTTGCCTTTTCTTTTTCTTCGGTAACGGTGTTAAAGGCTTGAGTGAAAAATACKGTAATGTTTTCCGTGTTTCCTAGCAGAAGTATTGGCTAGAGCAGAGCTGTAGCTATTCCAGCTGATGCAAATGCTTCTTGGAGGGGATGCAGCAAGCTTGGGATAGATTTCCCTACAACTTCTCCACTCTCTTAGGACACATTTTCAGTATCTGTCTCCTCGTTACCAATTTGCTTTATAATCGGTTTCCCCGGTCTCTTATAACACTGGCCGATCGCCACAGCCTGGAGCGGGAGAGGGTTGGCCACGCTGGGGCTTCTCCCCTGCCCTGGTGCAGGACCCTGGGTGAGGCAGCCCCCTCCCCATCCGAGCCTGGGTGTCAGACCCAGCCTTCCTCCGGGCTTCGGGGTTATTTCAGACCCTGGAGGAGCCGGTTCCCCCCCCGCAGAGGACGGGCAGCACCCTGTGCCGCCATGGGACCCCACCGGGGCCGGGGGTGCGGGGTCTGATCCTGCCGTTCCCCCTGCTTCGGTGGAGACCTGTCAAAATCGGCAGGGGCAAAGGGTGTTCCACCTGGGCTGGGGGAAACGGGGCTTCACCCCTGTGCCCGGGGTGCTTGAACCGTCCCCCCGTTCTGCAGCAGCTCGCTGGTGCTGATGCTGACGGGGCTGTTGGTGCTCACCGGCCTCATCTCCATCATCTTCGTAAGCGGAGGGAACCACTTCCAGGACCCCCTTTTCTGCGGTGAGTCCCCCCCGGGGTGTGGGGACTGATCCCATGCCGGGGCAGGGAGCGGAGATCTGGGATTTGGGGAGAGCTGTGGCACCCGCTCAGGGCTGGCTCGCTCTCCCGCAGTGTTYGTGGTTTTCTCCTTCACCTCCGTCGTCGACTTGATCATCTCGCTGGAGGAGGATGGCTACATCTCTGGCTTCATGGAGGTCTACGTCAGAGAGGTACCACCTCACCCCACCTCGGGCTCTCGCACACCCCGGCCGTGCGACGAGCAGCCCCGTGCACCCGGGTCAAGCGCGGATGCTGCTCCTGCTCCCGAAGCTGCTCCTGCCGCAGAGGGACCGTGCACGGAGCAACCCCGGCTCCCGCGGGATCCCCTGGGGAGGGGGTGTGGGAAGGTGCCTGCCCCCACCCCATATGATCCGCCGTCTTCCAAACGGGCAGGGCGAGCCCTACCTGCGCACGGCGCACGGCATCATGATCTGTTACTGGGACGGCATCGTCCACTACGGGCTCTACCTCGCCATGATCGCGGCCATCGGCCAGAGGTGAGCGGGGATGGCGGCGGGGGGGGGGAGCTTGGAGGGGTTTGCGGGGATGGGAGGGTCCCAAATTTTGTGAGGAGGGGAGCTCTGAGCCTGGCAGGGGTGTCTGATCCCGGCTGTCTCTGCAGAAAGAGCTACAGGAACCTGGGTCTCTTCTGGCTGGGCTCTCTGATGATGAGCATCGTTGTCTTCCTGCTTGGGAACCTGATAGGTAGGGGGGAGCGGAGGGGGGCTCAGCTCCACGTCCAGCCCTTGCTGATCCCTCCAGGCTGCCCCCATCCCCCCGACTGTCCGGCCGGTTTGCTCCCAGGCACTTGCCCCACGGGCAGAGGAGGAAGGTGCTGACCTGGGGGCAAGCGGCAGGTATCGATACCGGGGGCCGAGCRCTCCGCCGTGCCTCCCACGTGCTCTTCCTTCCCCAGGGAAATACAGCTCCGACCTCAGCCCTGCTTTCCTGCTCAACCTGCCCTACGTCCTCATCCCCATCTGGGCTGGGCTGAGGCTCTTCCAGCAGCCCAAGGCCCTGCCGTGCCTCAGCCCCGAGAAGGTGAGCTGGGAGCTGGAACCGGGGCAGGGGCTCTGCGGGGAGCTGCGCCCTCAGCCTTATCCCCCTCCCGGGGCTGGACCACAGGGTGCGGAGCCGAAAATACGGCGTTTTTCCTCTCCCAGGTTGCAGAAGAGCAACGCAAGTGCCTGTATCAGCGGCCCCAGGACATGGGGCTGGTCCTGGTCCTGCTCCTCACCGCCGCGTTCACCTTCTTCAGGGGGATGGTGAGTGCTGAGTCCATTCACGGGGGTCCCGGAGGGGCCACGAGGGTCCCGGGGTGGGTGCATCTGCCCCATGCCCACCTCCCCTCCTCTCTCCGCATCCCCAGGTGGTTTTGGACTGTCCCGCCGATTCGTGCTTCGAGTACATCTACCAGCACGAGCCGTACCTGCGCGACCCCGTCGCCTACCCCAAAGTGCAGGTGAGTGGGGTCGAGGCGGGGCTGGACTCCCCCCAGTGCCACTGGGGACGGGGTGACCCTCTCCGTGTCCCCCCCAGATGCTGATCTACATGTTCTACGTCCTCCCCTTCTTCTGCCTCTGCATCTACGGGCTGGTGCTGCCCGGCTGCTCCTGGCTGCCCGACTGGAGCCTGGTGTTTGCCGGTGCTGTCGCGCAGGTGAGGGCTGCCCCATCGTCCTTCCCCCGGCTGCGGGGTGGGGGGGGACACTGGGACCCCCAGGCTGGGTTTTGGTCCCAGCCGGGAGAGAGCAAGCGGCTGAGCCCAGGGGGGACAGATCCGTACCCGCAGCTGCATGTGGAGCAGTTCCCACCGCCGCTGCCTGATAATTACTTTGGCCTCGGTGGATCTTAATGGAGCCGGGGATTAGTTTGACAGAAATAGGCTGGAGCGAGCCCGCAGGTCTATAGATAGGACCKGGGCGTGCTCCTGCGAAACACCCTTTGGTGCCGGGTGGGCTGCACRGGGCCAGCCCGCTGTTGCCGGCCCCCCCCCTCCCTGTGCCACCCCCTGCCCTGTGTCCCCAGGCTCAGTTCTCCCACCTGGGCTCCTCGCTGCACGCCCGCACGCCCTTCCCCTACCAGACCCCTGAAGATGTCTGGTGGAGCTTCCTCCTCACCAACGTCTTCTACGCGCTGGGCCCCCAGCTCCTGGCCTACCGCTGCCTGCGCTGCCCTGCCTTCTTCCTGCCCCCCACTCCTGCCAGCCTGCCCGTGGGCAAGAAACACCAGTGACGGGTCCTGCCCGCCCCGGGGGGCTGCTGCCCATCTCCCCTCTCTCTGCCGCAAAAGCAAGCCGGAGCAGCCTGCGGTGGGACCTGGCTGGCAGAGGTGTCCCCGGGGATGCTCTGGTCCTCCCCCCCCGTGTTCCCTAACGCCGTGGGGGGCGCTGGGGGGACCCCGGGGTGCTCTGCGGGGGCATCGCTGCAGCCACGGCCCTGCTCTTGCCCAGGCTCGGGGGGATCTCGCTGGCGGGGGGCTGCGGGAGCCGGGCTCCCTTCCCRGTGGGTCCCCGGGGGGCCATGGGGGCCCCATCCCACCTCGGTGCTCGTGGCCAYGCCGGAAGGACGCAGGAGCGGGGACCGTGCCGGGAAAACACTGTTTACAAAATAAAGGAGCAAGGGTACGGCTTCCGAACCCGCGTCCGTGCTCTGGCCGGGGACGTCACCCCCCRCCAGCGGCCGAAGCACCGCACCGTCCCCCCCTGTCACCCACCGGTGCCCTGCCGGTTCCCACCCCGCTGCCCGGGGCCGGGGCCGGGAGGAGCCGCCTGACTTTGCCCCCTCCTGCCCTTTTGGGGTGCCGGGGGGGGGGGTGTGTCTCCTGCTGCCGGCGCTGCCCTTGCTGCCCCTCAGTTTCGGGGGGCGCGGGGGGAAGGGGTGGCCCCGTGTGTGCCAGGGATGCTCACGGGTGGGCAGGGGTGTGCGAGCCTGTGGGGGGGTGTGCACACGGGTGGGGGTGTGCACGGGTGGGTGGATGCACACGGGTGGGGGTGCGCGCACGGGCGGGGGTGTGCACGGGTGGGGGTGCGCACACCCGTGGGGGTGTGTGCACGGGTGGGGGTGCGCACACGGGTGGGGGAGCTGGCAGTGGCTTGGAGCTGCCCTTGCCGGGACCGGGGGAGGGATTTACCGGGCAAAACTCCTTTTACCTTGMGGCTTCCCCACCCGCAGCCCGGGCCGGGGGTCCCGGGGTACTGGGAGCACCGGGGGGCCGGTGCCGGTGCCGGGCGGGCCGGTGACCTTGGCGAGCCGGCGGCCCTGCGCAGCGCCGGGAGCCGGGGCAGGGCCGGGCCGAGCTCCCGGTGCCGCCCCCTGCGCGGAGCCGCACCGGCACCGGCGGCACCGGAGCGCTCCTGCGGCCGGGCCCCTCCCGCGGGCCGGCACCGGCACCCGCGGAGACACGGTGAGTGCGGGGGGCTGCGGCGGCGGCTCCGCTCCCTGCGGTGCGGCCGCGGGGAACCGGGACGGGACCCCCGGTACCGGCAGCCCGGGCGGGGCTGCTCCCGGCGGGGCGGGGGCGGGGGCCGGGCCGGTTTCCCCCGTGCTGCGCTGCCCGCTCCCGGGCACCGGCGTCCCTCAGCCCCGGGGCTGCCGCCGCAGTGCCCCGCACTGCAACACCGCACCGGCCCCGGGGCCGCCGGGGGAGAGCCGGGGCTGCCCCGCTCCCCCTGCCCCCGACCGGGCACCGGGAGCCCCGGGGGGGGCTGCTCCGCTCCCCCTGCTCCCGACCGGGCACTGAGAACCCCGGGGGTGGGGGCTGCCCCTCTCCTCCTGCCCCCGACCGGGCACCGGGATCCCCGGGGGGGGAGCTGCCCCTCTCCTCCTGCCCCCGACCGGGCACCGGGACCCCCGGGGGGGTTTTCCCGGTCCCTCTGTCCCCCGACCGGGCACCGGGACCCCCGGGCGGGGTTTCCCGGTCCCTCTGTCCCCCGACTGGGCACCGGGACCCCCGGGGGGGTTGCCCCGCTCCCCCTGCCCCCGACCGGGCACCGGGACCCCCGGGGGGGCAGTCCTGGTTCCCCTGCCCCACAGCCAAGCCCTGGCTCCCCTTCCCCAGCCCCACGGGGGTCTCATTCCCACCGTGGGGGGGACCCACCCAGGCTGCCTGGGCTGGGATCTGGGACATCTCTGAGGACACGGGGCTCGGGGGGGATTGCAGCCCCCAGGTAGCGGGGGGCTCCGGCACACGTTTGCCCCTTGCTGTGCCCGGGGAAGGGGGAGACGTGGTGTGGGGCAGGTGGCCGGGGGGCTCCGGCAGCCGCAGCCCACTCCCACGCCATCAGTTCAGTTTCCAGATGTGCCAGTGCTGACATAAATAACTCAAGAGATCCAGCCCGGCGCGTCTGCCATGAAATATTCATCCCGGCTGTAACTGAGCGGGTGAATCGGAGTTCAGCGCAGGCCGGGGGGTGCGGGGGTCCCTGCAGGCCTGGGGTGCTCATTGGGGGGAGGCAATGAGTGACCCAGCGCTGCCAGTCACCCCCCCCTCTGCTTGGGGTGGGTGAGGTGGGAGACGGGGGGGGGGGCTTCCCCATGAGGGGTGTTGGTGGGTGGCAGCATCTCCTTCCCCTGGCTTGTACAGCCCCCACGGGGTGCGGGTTAGGGACCAGCATCGCTGCCGRGGGGCTGCCGAAACCGGGGGTCGGGCAGAGCGTGGGTTTGCTGACAGACCTCTCCTCCCTGGGGGGCCGGYGAGTGCTAAGGGGCTCTGCTCTCCCCCCCCCAGATGCGTCCCCGAGGCCCCTGGGCTGCTGGCCCGGCAGCTCTGCTGCTCCTCACCGGCGTCCTCGCCTCTGACACGCTGCTCAGCGCCCGGGGACGGAAGAAGGTGGTCCATGTCATGGGTGAGTGGGGATGGGGGTCCGCAACGGGGAGCTGGGCTGGACCCCCGGGATGGGATGGGGGAAGCCGCCCTGCAGCCATCGGGCCGTTGGGTTTAATATCCATTAAAGCATGATCAGGGCCTCTGGGGCATCATTGTGCCCCCCTTGCCTTGGCCAGGAGCTGCCCAACCCTCCTCAGGGTTTGCAAAGCCCCCAAAAGAGGGAAATTCCCCCCAAAGGTGGTCCCCACRCCTGTCCCACGCCCCCAGCCTGCCTTGTCCCCACCGTGGGTCCTGCCCGTGTGCTGGTGCTGCCTGGGGGGGAGGCAGGGGCAGCCTTGGGGACAGGGACTCCCCTGAGCTGGGTGTCCCTCGCAGAGGGTGACAGCGGGGCGGTGGTGGTGCAAACGGCCCCAGGGAAGGTGGTGACGCACCGGGGCGGCACCATCATCCTGCCCTGCCGGTACCACTACGACGTGTCCGCCCACGACCCGGCCGAGATCCGCCTSAAGTGGACCAAGGTGACGGAGCCGATGGCCTTCGTGGATGTCTTCGTGGCGCTGGGGAAGGCGCGGCGGGCGTTCGGCAGCTACCGCGGCCGCACGGCTCTGCAGGAGGACGGCTTCGGCGACGCCTCGCTCATCATCCGCAACGTCACCCTGCAAGACTACGGCCGCTACGAGTGCGAAGTCACCAACGAGCTCGAGGACGACACCGGCATGGTCAAGCTGGACCTCGAAGGTAGCGGCACGGCTGTGGTGGGGAGGAGGGACGGGGACGGGGGGGACCCCGGGTGTCCCCATGTCCCATGCGGGATGGCCAAGCCACAATTCCCGGTGCTGCGTCCCCGAGCTGGGCTCGGTCCTGCTTTACGGCCGGTTGTTTTTCCTGGCGTGTGCCGTGGTTTATTGCCTCTGTTATTGGCTTTTATTGTTGCTCCAGGTTTACACGCTGGCAGCTAATAAACGCTGGAGATATAGACAGCGGCACGGCCTCGTAAAGCACGGGGCGGGACCGGGATGTAGCAGCAGTGTCGATGCCGTGTGCGGCTCCGAGCCCACCGGGATGGGCTGCTGTGGCTGGGGACACCGGGAAAGGGGGAAAACCCTTTTTTAGGGGCTTGGGAGGCACAGCCGCACGGCTTAGGCCAGGACGGGCTCGTTCCGGGGATGCCGGGGCTCGGCTGAGACCCCACGCGGGCACCCGCATCCCAGAGCAGCAGCTCCTGGAGCCCGGGGCTGCCGTGAGGGTCCCTGCGGTCAGAGGGTGGGGGAGCTTTGGGGTTACTGAGCAAAGCCTGGAGCACCCAAACCCCCCGAGCAGAGACAACGGCTGCGCTTTGCGGCGGGTCCCCCCAACCCGCAGCTGCCCCCGTACCCCACCGGCACCCAGCGCCTTGCCCTGATGACCCCGTTCGTTGGGTCCAGTTGCAAAATAAGGGGGGGAGACCCCCCCACACCCCAGCCCTCCCCTCCGTCCCCCCAGGCGTGATCTTCCCCTACCACCCGCGCCTGGGTCGCTACACCCTGAACTTCCACGAGGCGCAGCAGGCGTGCCTGGAGCAGGACGGCATCCTGGCCTCGCACGACCAGCTGCACCAGGCCTGGCTGGAGGGCATGGACTGGTGCAACGCCGGCTGGCTGGAGGACGGCTCGGTGCAGTACCCCATCTCCCGGCCGCGGGAGGAGTGCGGCCGCAAGGACACGCCGGTGGGGGTACGCAACTACGGCTATCGGCACAAGGAGAGCGAGCACTACGACGCCTTCTGCTTCACCTCCAACCTCAACGGTAACGGCGAGGGGGGAAACTGAGGCGCAGAGCACCCAGCTTCCCATTTTGGCTGGGCGGGTTCCCGTGACGGTCCGGGAAGGTGCTCAGCTCTGGGTGAGAGAAGGATGCGGCTGCATGTACCTTCCCCGGGCTCCCTGGCACATCAAGAAGGGGTTCGGTGCTGGGGACCCCCAGTAGGGACCAGGATCCGGCCCCATCACCTYTGGGGCTGGGGCACCCGCTTTTAGCAAGACCCATCTTCCCCGGGCAGGAGCAGGGGCCGGAGGTAATTGCAGCAGCAAACGGCCCGGGTGATGGATGAGGCCGGGGCCACGCAAGACAGATGGGAGGCGGGAGGGCTCCCGGGCCGTGTAAATTCCTCCCGGCTGGCAGGGCCGCGCGGGGGGGCTCTGCCGATGTTTATTTAATGGTGGCAGGCAGGATAAATAGCGGGTGTAATCGCCACGAGGAGCCATCACCCGCCGCCGCCGCCGCGCAGCCCCCATAAATCTGCCCACACCATGGCGGTGGCTCCCCGGAGCCCACCCAGCCTGCCGCCTCCTCCGGCCCCCCCCCAAAAATGTGGTGGTGGGGGGGGGTCCACGGACCTTACACCGCTCAGCCCCATCCCTGCTCCATCCCACCCGCCGGGTGCCGGTGCCGCGCCGGATGCGGGATGCTGCAGCCTGGTCCCCGACAGCCCCCGCTTTGTGTGTCCCCCCCCTCCCCAGGCAAAGTCTACTTCTTGAAGACATACCGCAAGCTGAGCTACGCCGAGGCGGTGCAGGCCTGCAAGAACAACGGGGCGGCCGTGGCCAAGGTGGGCCAGCTCTACGCTGCCTGGAAGATCCAGCTGCTGGACCGCTGCGAGGCCGGCTGGCTGGAGGACGGCAGCATCCGCTACCCCATCGTCAACCCCCGGGCACGCTGCGGGGGCCGGGAACCCGGCGTGCGCAACCTGGGCTTCCCGGATAAGAAGTATAAGCTTTTCGGGGTTTATTGCTTCAAAAAGGCTGGGGAGGCTGCCCCGGAGAAGGTGCTGGGTGGGGGGCACCCCAATCGTGTATGAGGCTCACCCTCACCGGGAGCACCCCCAGACTTGGCCGGGGACCCCCCGCCACGTGCTGGGCTCCCCGGCGTCGCTGCCTCCTGGGACGCGGCGGCGYGGGGAGCTGCGGGCAGCCCCCGCGTTGGACTGGGAGAGGTGCCCGTGTGATGCCGGGGCGGCTGCTGCGCCGCGGGCTGCGGACGAAGCCCGGCGACGCTTGGGGAAACTGAGGCAGCGGGAGGGGAGTGACTTCAGTAGCCCAGCCAGGAGCCTGCGCTCGGATCCGGGGCCGGCTCCCCAGCTCGTTGCCGTTATTGCTTATCAATCAGCGTATTGCATGTGCTAAAGGACCATCCGGAGCAAAGCAGGCTTGAGCCCCCGATGTCCTTGTCCCCAGCTCCGCGCTGTCCCCAGGGCTGTGTAGCACTGAACCCCGCTGGGAGATGCTGCGGACAACCGGCATCACGGGAYCGGCAGGTCGCTGCGGGGGGGGGCTGACCTGCCACGGGGCCGCCTTGCCCCCCAAAATCCCACCTTGGCTCAGGGCAAGAACGGGGGGCGCTGGGTTTGGCTTCGTGCAACATGGGCAGCTGGAGGGGGGGGCGAGGGGCACCCACAGCCCCTCCAGCACCTGCAGCCCCCCCCAGCACCCGCTCACCGCTGGCCACCCCCCGGGGCCGCTTTTGGGCGAGCCGAGTGCCAGCCGCCGGAGCCCGGGGCTGGGGCAGCTCCTTAGCGCTTGGCTTCACGCAGAAGCGGCCGCTGCCGGGAGCGGGGAGGTGCTGGGTGGGCACCGTCCCCTGCACCCACCCGGCCGGCCACCGGCTCGAGGCTTTCTGCAGCCCTGGCGCTCGCGAGCTGGATGTAGATGAAATAAAAGCTTCGGCCGCTTGTGAGAGCTGAGCCGGGCTCTCGTGTCTCCTTCGCTGGTGCCACCCTCGGGGGGCATCGCGGGTGCAAGGGGGGGCCGGGCTGCGCTGCCCCGCGGGGCTGCTCCCCCATAGCTCTTATATTCTCGCTGAATTCCAAGCCCTGGGGTCCCTGGTCCCGCCGCACCCTCCCTCGCAGCCGGAGCTGGGCACGTTTGGAGCATCCCAGCTGTAGCATCCCAACAGCATCCCCTTGGATTTATCAGGACCAGATCCAAGGGAGCAGCAGCAGCAGCACAACCACCTCGGGGCATCGCGGTGCTGGCAGCAATGGGGAGCCGTGGCGGGGMCGGCAGGACGCGGGGGGGGACCCCGGGGTCCCCCATACCGGAGGGGGCTCAGGCCTTCCTCTGTGCCCGGCGCAGCTGAGCACGGTCCATCCGTCACCTTTACTGACTGCCAGCGCTGATGAAAATAAAGAGCTGCTGGGATGTGACACCCCGGGTTACCGTGACCCCCCCAGGAGGGGAGAGTGGGGACCGCRCCGTGCCGGGGGCCACCGGAGCCCCAGCTGGTGGCTGTCACACGCTGATGGATGGCAGCCGGGGTGGGGGCCGCAGCCCCTGCACCCACGGCTAACGCAGCACCCCAATACRTTCATCAGCATCTCTGTGTCTCACCGGGGCCGGCAGGGAAAGCCGCGGCCGCACCGCTCACCGCCGGCGACGCACGTGGCAGCCGCCGCCGGCGTGATTCATGAGCTCTCGGCTCGCACCGCGGGCAGGCGGCGGGGCTGGCACAACGAGCCCTGGGAGAAGGATTAGGTTTGCKTAAAATTAATTTAGTGGCGGTGAAAGGAGGCAGATGGAGAGCGCCAGCGAGGCAGTCCCCGGCCAAGGGAAGGGGCTGGGGGGGGGACGACCGTCCCCGGGGTCCCCGCACCCGCCCCCAGGAAAGCGCAGGGTCGGGGCCACTCAACTGTTAAAAAAATTTATTAAAATGTCCAGCAGTACAGAAAGGCAGAGTCAGAAATGGCACGGGGGGGGGCGGGGAGGGGGCTCGGGACACGGCAGTCACGTCGCAAACAGCAGAGATCAGAAAGCGCCGTACACACACACACACGCCAACTCCAACGGGGACCCGACGACGAACGGAAAGGGAAAATAAAAATCGACCCCCAAACCAGGCGGCAGAGCGGGACGCTGGCCCCGGCGGCATCGTGTCCCCCCGCGCCGGGCAGGGTCCCCGTGCCAGCCGCAGGGATGCCCCGCGGGCAGGACCCGGGGGCTGGGGTGGGAAGATGTTGGGGGGGGGGCTGCTAAAAAACCAGAGTCACCCTGGGCCAGTGAGACACATCGGCCGGGGTGGGAGATGGGGGGGCTGGCGGATTAATCCCCCTCCTTTGGGGAGGGGGCCAGAGCCCAGCCGGGGAACAGCCCCCGCGCAGGGATGGGAGGGGTCCCCGTGCGGGGCTGGGGGCTCGACCCCGAGTCGGGGGGGGCTGAGCGTGGGGCATGCAGGGAGGGCTGGGGACGCACACGCAGCTGCCCCCTCCGGATCCTATTCCCTACGGGGCCGGGCATCCTAGGAGCTAAAGCCAAGGGGGGTGGGAAACGTCACCACATCCCGTCGGGGACCCGGCTGGTCCCGGGGGGTGGGGAGGGGGCCCTTGTGCTTCCTCATCCCCCGGCTCTAGAAGTAGTGGCCCTCCTCCATCCAGTCCAGCCGGAGGTGCTTGCGGTGTTTTCGCCGCTCCTTGCGGGGTTTGTGGTGGTGGTGCTGGTGGTGGGGGTGGCTGTGACGGTGGCGGTGGTGACGCCGCGCTCGGTGCGACCGCCTGGCTAACGGGGGCAAGCGAGGGGACCCGGGGGGGGGTCAGGGACCGTCACCCTCAGGAGGGAGCTGGTGCCTCGACACCCTCCCCGGGACCCCCCCCCCCCGTCCCCACTAACGTTTTGTGCAGAGGATTTTGGGCCGGTCCCACTTGCCGGTGCTGTGGCACTTGATGGTGGGCACGTGGCGCTGGGTGAAGCCCTCCTCGCACTGGTACCGCACGCTGGAGTGGATGCTGTACTTCTCCTTCTTCTTCCCCACGGTGAAGGCATTCGGCACCTCCGGCGGGGGCCCGCACAGCACTTGGGGGGGGGGACAGACCCCTGTCACCCCCTCCTGACACCAGGAGGGGACAAGGGGACACCCTGCCGATGCCACCGGTTCTCTCCGCGAGCCGGCGCGGCGGTGGATGGCTTTACGAGGGGCTCCTCCGGCAGGTTGGCAGTGAGGYGTTCCCCAGGATTTACTTCGTTAATTAATGGCCTTATCGGGGCGAGCGCATCGTTAACACGCGGCTGGCGGGAGAGGACAGCCCCCTCCTCCGCCTCGCGACGAGCAGCTGGAGGTCAATATAACTTTCAAGATAAGGAATGAGAACTTAATAGTTTTAATGGTGGCGAATTAAACAAATKAAAGTGGAGAGGAAAGAATTGACTGTGGGGGAAAAAAGGAAAAATGGAGAATTAAGGGGAACTGCTCGAGTTTTCCTGGATGAAGGGCTGGGAGAGGTTTCCTGAGGATGAGGAGGTGGCCGGGGGCTGCGGGATGGGGATGGGACACTGCGGGGCTGCGGGATGGGGATGGGGACGCCGGGGGGCTGCGGGATGGGGATGCCGGGGGGCTGCGGGATGGGGACGGGGGGGCAGGCGGTACCTGTGCCTTTCTTGCAGATGTAGGGCAGGTTGTAGTTGCAGGGCACGTCGTTCCACTTGCCGATCTCGTGGGACACCAGCACCACGCAGTCCTCGCCGCCCGCAAAGAAGTTGTCGGGTTGGTTCTCCCGCCAGTTCTCGTATTGCTGGTGGGACACGAGAGGGGGTGAGAGCCCYCGCGCCCTGCACCCTGAGCCCCCCGCCCTGCACCCAGCCACCTCCAAGGGTCTCACCAAGCCGGTGTTGTCAGTCCACTGGAAGTCCTGCTCCACGATCCTGTCATTGAGCCCGATCCAGGTGTTCTCGTGCCCGAAGCCTACGGAGAGAGGCACCCGCGTCTCGCACGGTGAAGGCGAAGAGCACCCAGGGGTGCCTGCGGAGCTGCGGGACGGGGTGTCGTCCCCCCACCCCGCACCGTTGATGAAGCCGTGCTCCTCCCGCGAGTGGATGCTGGTGAGGTGGCCGGCGCGGCGGCGGCAGTCCCGCTCCGCGTCCTCCCAGGAACGCCGGCGGGCGAAGTAGCGGTAACAGTGACCCTGGAACTTGTGCCAGTTGTGGTCGCAGCCCTCCGTGTCTGTGGGGAGATGGGGACGGTGGGGACGGCGAGGGGGACCGGCCCCCCAGCACCCCGGGGAGGGATGGAGGGAGCAGCTCCCCATCGCAGGGGAGGGGGCAGGACTCCCGCGTCCCCTTCCCAGCTCCCCACGCCTGCACCCAAAGGGACGGGGGCTGGGCAGTGTCCCCATGGAGGTCTCGCCCACCCCGGGGGGGGGGACATGGGCTGCGCCCTGCCCCTCGCCGCCGCTGTGCTCCCCACCTTTCTCGCAGCGGCTGCCGCCGTAGCTGGGCAGGCAGAGGCAGACGAAGGAGTTGACCTCGTCGATGCAGGTGCCGCCGTTCTGGCAGGGGCTGGACAGGCAGTCGTCAACGTCTGCGGGGACACGCCGGGAGCTGCGGGCATGCGGAGACCCCCCGCCACCGCCCACCGGCCCCTCGGCCAGCGGTGACCGAGGATGGGGGGGGGGGGGCCATCGAGCAGGACTTGGAGCCGCAGCTCCGTTCCCCTCCCCACTTCCAAGCGTGGCTGCTGCTCCGTGCCGGGGAGGCAGACGCAGGCAGGGCCGGATCCTGCCCCGGCACGGCGGGATGCTCCGGCCACTCACCGATCTCGCAGTTCTCCCCGGTGAAGCCCGGGGCGCAGGTGCAGCCGCAGACGGTGCCGTTGGCACGGCAGGTCCCGCCGTGCAGGCAGGGGTTGTTCTGGCAGGGGTCGGCCGGAGCTGCAGGGTGGGAGAGGGCACCCTGAGCCGGGGTGGGGGGGGGACACCCACCCCCTTCCCCACCGGGACCCAGGGCCTGGACCTGCCCCRGCGCTGCCGGCTGCCGCACGTTAACCGCGGTGCCTCTTCTGCCTGGCCGTGGCTCTACTCTTTAAATATATTTGTTGCCTTTTTGCCAGCCACGGCCGGGCAGCGTGTGCCGCATGTCCCCCGCCAGCAGCCACCTCTCCAGCTATTATTATTAGCAACTGCAAATATTAAATATTTAAGAGGATGCTTTCCAGCTCACATCAATAGCTTGGCTCCCTTTGAAAAACCCAGGACCCGCTCCCAGCCCACCACGGTTGCCAGAAACTCCCCRGTGAGTAAATTGGTTTGGGTAAAAGGAGAGACCCCCCCCAAACCTCTGCCTTAACCCCGTGGGTCGACACCGCGCTGTGCCTGCCGGGGGGGGGGGTGTCAACCTCGAGGTCCTCCTGCCTCCCAGCCCGTTTCTCCCTGTGCCCATCAGCTCCGGGTGCCCCCAGCACCCCGACCCCGCAGCACCGCGCTCACCGTGCCGGCTGCTGTTGCCGGCACCCGCCCAGGCCAGCAGCTCCCGCTCCTCCAGCCCCGGCTCCTCGCCGCTCCCGCTGTCGGCATCCAGCAGCGGGGACCCCCCCGGCCCCCCCGGCAAAGCCGCCGTGGAGGGCTCAAAGAGCGGCCCCGCGCTCGGGGACTCGGGTGCCTCTGGCACCCATGGGTGGGGGGCAGCGGGTGATGGCCAGGGGCTGTGGGTGGCCGAGCTGGGGGGTGCGGGGGGCTCTTCCCTCTTCGCCTCCCCGGAGGCATCCTTCTCGCCGGGGGCCGTCGGTGCATCCTCGTGGCTGGGGACACCCGGGGGACCGGGGCTGGCGGGGGGCTGCTGAGGGGCCGGGGAGGGCAGGAGGACATGCTCCGCTCCCCCCAGCTCCGGTGCAGCGCGGTTGGTGGGCCGTGGGGCTGTGCGGGCAAAGCCCGCGGACCCCTCCTCGGCCGCTGGCTCCAGCATCTCTGCCTCCGCCGGCCGCTCGGTGCCGGCCCGCGGGGTCACCTCGCCGGCCGCGGGGGGAGGCGAAGGTGAGGGGACGTCCCGTGCCGGCGGGGACACGGCTGCTTCACCGCTCGGCTGGGCTGAGCCCTCCCTGGCACCCCCGTACCTGGCCGGCGGCTCGGCTGGCCCGTGGGGGGCCGTGGGGCTCAGCTCCCCCCGGGGCCGGGGAGCAGCCGCCTCAGCGGGGCCGGGGGTGGCGGGGTACCCCATGGAGGGGCCGGCCGGGTGGAGGAAGGTCACCGCCTTCCTCTGCCTCTCCAGCGAGCCGTCGCCCGGGGCCCCGCTGCCGTCACCGCCGTCACCGCGGGGCTGCGGGGCCACCTCGGGGCCCTCGGCCACCAGCAGGGCTGGGGGCAGCGGGGGGACGGAGCCACYGTCCTCCTGGGAGACGGCGTCCCCGGAGAAGTCCCCGGTGGCATACGTGGGTGACCGGGGAGAGTCCCCGCGGGCGCTGGGGACGAGAGGCTGAGCCCCAACTGTGGTGATGTCCCAGTGGCCGAGAGCATCGTGGGGAACCACGGAGGCAGGCAGGGATGGGGACGGCAGCGGGGGTGTCCGTGTGGGCCCCCCGGGATTGCGGGCGGCCGTTCGGGGGCTCCACCACGGCGAATCCCTCCGGGCAGGCGCCTGTGCCGAGGGGGACACTGGGGCGGTGGCCGGTGCCATCAGCTCTGCAAGAGACAGCACAGCCATGGGGTCCCCGAGCCGGCGCAGCCCCCGCCAGGACCCCCCCCAGCCGTTTTCGGGCATCACTTACCGGGGCCGATCTCCTCCTCCACCGCGTTGGAGGGTGAGTAGGTGCCCTCCGGCCGGAGGCTCTCGGTGCCGGTGTGGGGGATGCTCCACATCTCCACCGCGTTGGCTGCAGCCCCCTTCACTTCCAGGGCCAGGACAGGGGCCTGGGTGACTGTCCCCACCGGGTCCCCAACCACCGTGGGGTCCCCAGCCACCGTGGGGTCCCCAGCCACCGTGGGGTCCCGGCTCTGCCACTGCAGCTGGAAGTAGCGCCCGTTCAGCCCAGCATAGCTGCTCCGTGTTGGGGCGCGGGAGCTGGCCGGTGGGGTGCTGGGGGTCTCTGCTGCCATTTCGGGGACCGTCCCCAGCCCAGGCGGTGCCGGCGGCGAGCTGGTGACGTGCTCCCGGGCTGGGGTTTGGGACTGCGGCAGGAGGGCGGCCGGGGGCTCCTCGGGGCCAGGGGCTTCCTGCACCGGCGGTGCTGGGCTGGTGCTGGCCGCATCCTGCCAAGAGCTCACCGGCACCTGATCCACCATGTTGAGAGCTTCATCCTCCTGGGGCCACGCCGGCGAGGAGGCCGTGGTGGGAGGCAGGGATGTGCCATCGCCCAGCCCCGGGCCTCGAGCTGCCGGCGCCCACGACGGTGCAGCGCCGGGGAGGTCGCCGCGCTGTGCCGCTGGGCTGCCGCTCGCCGGCCGCAACTGCTCGTCCTTATCCTCACCCAGCCCCGCGGGCCCCGGCTGCGGCCCGTAGTGATCCCGCGGGGTGTCCCGGGTGTCCCCCGAAGTGCCCAGGTCCTCGCCGTGCTCCACCAGGACGTTGTCACTGCCCGGCAGGTCGGGTGCGGGCGGCACCGGCTCCTCCAGCTCCCTCTGCCCTGCGGCCGCGTGCGCTGCGGTGAGACCGTGAGCATCAGTGGGACCAAGGGGCAGGACGGGCATTTGGGGCACGAGTGGGGACCCCCATCCTCCCYCGGGGCTCGGTACCAGGCACCGCATCCCCCAGCCTTGCACCATGCCAGGGTGATGCACGGAGCTGGGCTCCCTCCCAGCGCAGCTCTCCTCATTTATCTCTTTAATTCCCCAATTAAATATTCATCCGCAGCTATTTTCCCAGCCATGCCCACCGATTCCCAAGGGAAGAAGGGCCAGGGCTGGTGGARGACCTGGGGGGGCAACGCGGTGCCGGCATCGCGGCCGGTCCCCCTTACCTCTATAGCAGTAGGCGTCAAATTTGGAGGCGGTGGGGGGGAAGCCGGTGCGGTTGGGGAACTGGTAGAGGGTCCTGACRCCCGAGGCCTCGCCACCGCATTTCCTGCGCGGGAGCCTGATGGGGTAGCGGACGCTGCCGTCGGCCAGCCAGCCCGGGTCGCACTGGTCCAAGCCCTCGCGCCACGCCAGGTAGAGCTGCCCCGTGGTGGCTAACGAAGCCCCCCGGCCCCGGCAGTGCCTCCAGGCCCCCTGCCAGGTGAACCGCCCCGGCACCGTGGTGTAAAACACCGTCCCTGCAAGAGAGCAGAGCCCGTTGGGGACGCAGGGATGGAAAGCCGCGATGGTCCTGATGGCTCGGAGCCAAGCAGTGGTTTTTTGGAAGTCTCCATGACTCGAGCACGACAGCCACACCAGCGCCGAGGGTGACACTGAGCACCGGCACGGCACCGGCACGGCACCGGCACCCATCCCCGCAGCCAAACCGCGGCAGGCAAGGGATGCACGGAGCTGCCCGCGCTCCCGGCCACGGCCATCTCCCCGGAGGGACGTCCCCGGGCACCCACCCACCCGGCCCGGCGCGCACCCAGCCGCCGCGGCACCGCTTGCCTCGCAGCTCCCGGGCGTAGCAGTAGACATCGTACTCTTCGCCAGGCTCTCTCCGGCCGTAGCTGCGGACGCCGGGGAGGCTGTTGCGGTCTCCGTAGCAGCCAGGCCGGGAGAGCGTGATGGGGTACCTGCCGGAGAGGCGCACGGTGGGTGCTCAGCTCCACGGCGAGGTGCGCCCGGCCGGCGGCCCGTGCCGCACGCTTACCGCACGGTCTGGTCGGCCAGCCAGCCGGCGTCACAGTTGTCGTAGCCGTCCTCAAAGGCGGCCTGGAGGTGCCGGGGCGAGGCGATGACCGCCGAGTTGTCCAGGCAGGCGCGGCGGGCGGCGGCGAAGGTCAGCGCGTAGCGCTCGCCCGCCGGGCGGTAGTGGAAGACAACGCCTGGAAGGGCAGCGGATGGCAGAGCTGGCGCGGGGGGCAGAGCCGGCACGGCTTGGACGGGGTGCACGGGGTGCATGGGGTACACGGGGTGCATGGGGTACACGGGGTGCATGGGGTGTATGAGGTGCAGGGCTCACATGGGGTGCACAGCTTGCACAAGGATGCATGGCTCGCATGGGGTGCACGGCTTGCACGGGGTGCGTGAAGTATGTGGGGGGTTCATGGCTTGTACAAAGCGCATGGCTCGCACGGGGTGCGTGGGGTGCACAGCTCAGGGGTACGTGAAGTACGTGGGGGGTTCATGGTTTGTACAAAGCGCATGGCTCGCACGGGGTGCGTGGGGTGCACAGCTCGCATGGGGTGCAAGGCTCGCATGGGGTGCATGGGGTACGTGAAGTACGTGGGGGGTTCGTGGCTTGTACAAAGCGCATGGCTCGCACGGGGTACATGGGGTGCACAGCTCGCACGGGGTGCAAGGCTCGCACGGGGGGGGTTCACGCCTTGTACAAAGCGCTTGGCTTGCACGGGGTACATGGGGTGCACGGCTTGCACGGGGTGCACAACTTGCACGGGGTCCGCAGCTTGCCCGGGGCACACGACCCACACGGGCACCCACGCCACCCCCGCCGCGATGCCCCCGCAGCTTTTCCGGCAACGCCGCCCCGTGGCGCGGTGCCCGGCTCACCCGTCACCTCGAGGGGCAGCAGGTCCTGCTCATCGTCGATGCCGGCCACCACCTCGCAGCGGTACAGCCCCCCATCGCTGGCGCGGGCGGCGCGCAGCAGCAACGTGGCGTTGTAACGGTCGCGGGGGTAGCCGGGCAGGGACACCCGGCCCTCGTAGGCTTTCACCACCTTCACCGCGTTGTCCTTGGCCACCAGGATGGGGACGTCCTCCCTCTGGCCGGTGGCCGAGCGCACCTTGCTCCATTTGACGCGGGGAGGGTCGGGGGGCTCGTTGGGCCCCAGCGAGGCGGAGGGCTGGAGCAGGAAGAGGCAGGGCAGGGCCACGGGCTCCCCCAGCCCCACGCGCACCGTCTGGTGCTGCACCCTGTTGATGCGGATCACCTTCCCATCGTCCTGGGAACCTGCGGGGAGAGGCGCCCAGATACCACGGGGATGGGCGGCGGGAGCTCCTGCAGGGTTCTTGTTCGTAGAGGGGAGAGCTGGGGGCATTGCAGGGTGTTGGGGGCCCCGTACCGGRCCCCCCTGAACCTCCCAAGGAAGAGCGTGAAGCGGGACGATGCGCAGCCTCCCCGTCTAGTGGCACTTTGACAGTTAAATCTGCCCCTCCAGGGCTGAGCCCCGACTCGGCCACGTCCCCGTCCCCCCCCCGAACGCTGCCAGGCTGTAGCCGCTGCTCCGCACCCCTGGCTCCCGCACCGCTCCCATGGGGATATCAGCATTCCCTGTCCGCAGAGGTGGGCCCCTCGCCAACGACGTGGTGCCACCCAACCCCTGTGGCACCAGCAGGAAAGCCATCCCCACGCTGGGATGAAGTGTGGCAGCGATTGTGACCTCTTCCTCCTCCTCCTCCTCCTCCTCCTCCTCCTCCCGCACTAATCCTGCCCCAGCCTGTGCAGGCTCCCGGCTCTGCTGCCGCAAATCCCCCAAGTCTGGAAAACCCCCGCGGCGCGGTCTCCCTGCCCGCAGGGTCGGGGGGATGCTCCCCGCGGAGCCCAGCTGGCCGGGGACCGGGGACGGCCACTAATCCTCGCCTGCCACCTTCCCCCCGCCGGCTCCCCACCCTCCATTGCACCCCAAGCCCTTTGCTCACCGAGGGACACACGGGGAGGGTACTGGGGCGGGGGGACCCCCAAACCCCCCGTGCAGCAGGATGCCGTGGTGTCCCCACCATGCAGGATGGGGGGACATGGGCTCCCCCCGTCAGAGACGCAGCAAATCCCCGGGGGGCTCAGCTCCGCGGCGGGGAGGGGGCCTGGGATTAAGGATTTAAGGTCTCGCCTGCGGGGATCCCAGTGTGGGGGGCGTCCACGGCTGCCTGGGGGGCTTCTCCCTCGCTAATCCCCCCCAGCCCAGGGCAGGGAGGTGTGAGGGGCTGGGGGGCCACAGCCCCAGCCCTCCCCTGGTTATTATTCACTCTTTATTATGGCTGATAGTGCATTATTTGCTGCTGTTTACCGTTATCGGCTAATTACGCCCGGCTATGGAGCGCTGGCGGCACTCACCCAGGACGGCGATGGGGAGGAGGGAGAGCCCGAGCAGGAACCAGCAGCCGGCATCCCCCATCACATGGACCATCCTTGACCTGCAACGAGAGCGGGGGGGGTGGGAGGCCGCTGCTCGCCTGCTCCCTGCTTGTTCGGTGACGCCGTCGGGCCATAAATCACCGCGGGGCCGCGCTGACACCAACCCCGGGAGCCGCGGGGAGAGCAGGATTAGCCCCACTTAGCAAGATGCCATTAGCCCGGAGAGAGTTTGATTTCACTCCCGGCACGAAGCCAGTGGCAGCCGTCCTGCCGGGGTGTCCCTCTGTGTCCCCCGCCACCAGCGCCACCCACGGTGACACCCCCGTGCCCACCCGGCGCACATCTCCATGGTGGGGGCAGCAGGCAAGCCCGGGGGTCCCGCAGCCCCCCAGCCCGGCCGCGGCAGGGCCGGCGGTGCCGGAGCCGGCCCTCGCTCTGCCCCCAGCATTAACATGCAGCGGACGCCTCCAGCTGCCGGAACCGGCGCGCGGAGCACAAAGCCGGCACCGCYGCTCACCGAAAATCTCCCATCCATCCCTGTGACTGCAGCACCGATTAGGATTTTCTAAATCATTTGGTCTCTGGGCTCCGAGGGAAGTCGGACAGATCGCTCGCCYGGCGCGGACACAACCATCACCCGGCTCCCACCACAACTATCGCCCAGCTTGGGCTTTGTTTGGGATTTTAACCAGGCTCCGGCACTCCGCCGCCGCCGAACCGGCCAAGCAGAGGCAGCAGGGGTGCAACCAGCACCCCCAAACCTCAAACCGGGCCACGCTGGAGCTTGGCACCACGTGGCCGCGAACTCAAACCAGACCCAGGGTCCCCGGTGCGCCSGCAGATCCGGCATGGGGTTTGCTGGTCCCCACACGGGTCCCCCGGCTCTGACGCTGACCCCCAGCCAGGACAGTGAGCTGGGGAGCACCYGGCTTTGGGGGGACACCAGGAGCCCCCCAGCCCTCTCCCAGCTGCCTGGAGCCGAGGCTTCGGCTCAGCCCACAGGTTCCCCCATCCCCGATGATGCTCCATTTTCCAGCCCTTGATTTCTCATTCTGTCCCTTCCGCTTTTATGGGACAAAAATAGAAAGAAAGAGCAAAATGGCGAGAAAAAAGGAGACCCCCCGTGTTCAGCGCTGGAAAAGGGCCTTTTGGGGGGTGCAAAACTGGGTTTTATCTTATCTCTTCTAAAGAAGAAAGCGTTTGCAGCCCCTTCCCTCCCCCAGCAGCTCCCTGGGCCTTTCTGCCTCCAAACCCAGCTGCTGATAAAAGATGAGGTGACCTGACCCTGGCACCGGCCRCGGAGGGAAATTCCCGGGGTGCGGAGCGGGGAGCAGGCTGCGGCTCACTGCGCCTTCACCCGGCCACGTCCCCCAGGAGCCAAAAAAACCCAGAGCAGCCCCGGGGCTGCTCCGTGGCACCGACAGCRGCTCCTTCCCTGCTCAAAGATGCTTCGGGAAGGAAATTCTCCGGACTCGCAGTGTCGGCAGCACCAAACTTTTCCCTGTWTTCCCACTATGGGGGAAAAAATAAATTGCTTGGCACGGGCTCGGGAGGTTCCAGCTCCTCCCCATTGAAATGCTAATTTGGGCTTTCTGGGGTGTCAGGAGCTCTCCCAGCACAAACCATCAGTGCCGGGGCATGGGACAGGGTGGCTCTGGGGTGGCCCCTGCCCACCCTCCCGGCCCGTGGTCTTCACCGAGCCGTGGCCCCAGGACCCGCTGGGCGAGGGGGGGGGTGGGTGCGGGATGGGCACAGGATGGGTGCAGGATGGGGACATCCAAGACACTCAGCACCGGGGAGAAGGGTGCCCTGGGCGCCATGCCCGCACACGTCCCAGGGCTTCGAATCACCCCCGGTCCCTTTTTTTCGGTCTTTTCACCCATTCTCTTTTTCGCGTCCCTCGACACTCCCCCCTGCAGCATCCAGGCAACTTTTCTCATCGAAAGGCAAACAAGACAATTTCCCACGCGACCAAGTCTCGCTCCCTGACACCTCTCCACAGCATCCCTGGGACCTTCCTCCTCCTCCCCAGCCCGTGGCCGCCCCAACTCCCATTCCCAGCCACAACCCGGAGCCAAGAGCCCCAGACCAGGGGGTCCCAGCCCCGTGCCCTGCCCAGAGCCACATCAGGGTGGCGGGACGGAGCAGGAGCCGAAGGGACCCGAGAGACCCCGAAGAGCCGCATTAACGTGCCAGCGTGTAAATACTCCTCAAAGCTCTCGGCTGTTTACCCAGAGCCGCTGTTCTGGAGACGGGTCCTCGCTGAGCAAACGCCGGGCAGCACCGCTGGGTAAACAGCCCGGGGTTTATTTAAATGTTAAACAGAGAAGTCGCTCTTTGGATTTGCAACCACTACCCCGGCCGGCCACGGAGCCGGGCGCAGGCCGTGCCGGGGCTGGATGGACGGGACCGTGGTCCCCGACCCCGCCGGGGGCACCCCGGGCTGGCAGCACCAGGGGAGCGGGTGCTGCCGGCAGCGAGGGGCTGGGGGGCTCGGGGCTGGGGGGGCCACAGGGCTGCGCGGCTCCGGCTGCACCGTCGCCTTCCCTGACATCAGCATTTCTGCAGGTTTTGCTTTCGCAGCAGAGAAGGTGCCGCGGTGGGAAGGGCCGGCCCTGCCGGCAGCACCCGCTTGCCTCCTTGGGGAACCCAGACCACAGGCAGGGGGGTCCCAGGTTCCCCCCACCCCGGGGACAGGGCACACAGCCCCAGCCTCTCTTGGGGGCCACCCAGCTGGCACCCCTGCCCTCAAAGCACGCGGGGACCACGTTCCCGGTGGCACCGTGGCTCGGCTCCAAGCCACGGAGACAAAGGAAGGTCCCCGCCATGCACCGTTCCCCCCAGCCCCTCACCGGACCCCCGCTGCCACCTCCTCCGAGCCCAGCCCTGTGCTGAGCCAGCAAAAAGTTTATCCCAAGGTCAGGGCAAGCGGCACGGCAGCCTCCATCCCTGCCGGTGCCGGAGCCACCACACGCGGCGTCCCCGGCACGAGGACCCCCACGCCGCACCGGGGGCTGCCGAAGCCGCAGCCAGGCACCGTCCTCCCATCCTCGGCGCCTCGTTAATTATTGAGACCGTTTCCCTCCCACCTCCTCTTGATCCACTAACCCACAATCCAGCTCCGGCAGCGCTGGCGAGGCAGCCGGGGCCGAGTCCGGACCCCGTGGCACCACCGGGATCAGCCCTGGCCRGATCCTGGCTCCCCACCATAGGCAGGGGACCGCTGCCGCCAGCACGGCTCAGCACCACCAGCCTCTGGGCCAAGGCGGGGAAGCAGCACCAGCCCCATCCTGCCGGAGCAGGATCCGGCCGGGGTCCCCATGGAAGGGGCCGTGGGCTCAGCCACRCCGGGCATCACCGCGCCGTCCCCAGCGGTGACAACACGGCGAGGAGGGTGGCACGGGGAGCCAGCGCTGGCCGTGCCACCGTGAGCCCGAGGGGCTGAATTTCGCAGGGGGTGTCTCTCTCTCTGCAGTCAGGGCGATGCCACGGGCTCAGGGCACAGYGACGTCCCCGGTGCCACGTCCCCCCTCGGAGCGCGTCCCCGTCCCCCGAGCGCCCAGCCCCAGTCGGGGGAACAGCAGATGAGAGAAATTTAAAATAACCCCGGTGCAAAGCCGCCCCCCCCAACCCGAGCGAACATTTTCACATCTGTCACTAGCTGTCACCTCATGAATAATTCATCTGCCTCATGAATATGCAAAGCTGGGGCTGGTGATTAGCTTCAGCTGAAACATAGCTTAATTCCTCATAGGCCACTGGGCGCAGGGACGGCCTGGCCAGTTTTGGGGTCTCCTCTCGCYCCAACCTGCCCCGAGCCATGGGCTGGGATGGGGGTGGCTGTGGACCCCGGGGTCCCCATGGAGCAAAGGGGACATTTGGGACAGTGCGAGGACATGGGCTCGGGATGGGTGGAAGGGGGGGGGGGGGCACTGCCCACCCACCCAGGCAGCCTGGATGCAGCGGGACAGGGGTGTCCCCACCCTGGGGATGCCCCAGCCCTGGGGGTGCCCCCAACTGCCCCCCCAGCCAGGGTGCAGACCCTGTGACCTCTGCTGTCCCCACAAGTCACTCTGGTCCCCAGTGCCACCAGCACACACACGGCCTTTC